>VURO01005177.1:5725-18645 GCA_015108175.1 Pelvicachromis taeniatus | reverse complement strand
GTACCAAGTTTTACAGTAAAATTGCATATGGACACATTCAAACATCAAGAATGGCACCAAGTAGGGGAAGAGGGCCAAATAATAATAAAAAAAAAACAATACAACATTTTTTTCCCCTTTATGGGCAGAGTCTCAGATTTACACCCATAAACCCATAAAGGAAATAGAAAGAAATCCAACAACACAAAGAAAAAAACACATAAACATGAACTAGAATTGCTGCAGGCTTCTTTGGGGCTTAGGTGATTTGTAAAAGACCTGATAAAAACACTAGAACAACTTGAAATAAAAAAATAAGTAAGTGAATGAATGGATAGAATTCAACCTCGATTGAGCAAACAGTTCAAACGCCAGATTCATTAGTTTAAAATTACTTAAATTGTGTGTAAATGAACTTGACTGTCTCATTTTTTAAATATATGTTTATGCTAAATACTGGTAATTAAGTAATAACACTTTGCTAAAGTGCCAGATTTCTGCCACGGGACACATAATACACCTTTCCCACAATTCTTTCAGGAAAGCTGGTTGATTAATGAATTAGTTCATGAATTATTAGATTTCTGTCCCGTGCTATCTGCACTACAGCAGGACGACACATCAGCAGCTAATTAGCTGAAAATGCGCTGTGCTATTTGAAAATGAGCAGAATCTTATTTTATAGACAATTTAAGCTCTTTAGCTGCACAAATTTATGCATGTTTCCTGTAATTTTTTTCAACAGAGCTCTGGGAGAGTGTCCAGTAATACTTGTTGTTGCTTTACATAAAAATGTCTCCTTAAGAGCTGGAGTGAAATTACACCAAAAGCAGGGAACAGTTGAACTGGGCTCTCCTTGGCCACTTTCAATGTGATTTAGATGGAGAACAGCACCTGGAGAAGCTCCAAGCACTGCTAGGATAGTGTTTGTGACTCTGGGTGCTTTTATAACATGCAGACTGTTAACCCGCTGTTCTGTCTTATTGAACACGTTTGCTGAATTTTTGACTCAAACTCGATCACTCACAGTATTTACTACTTTTACTGCAGAGCAAGACATTTTGTCACTGTTTTGGAAATGTAATAAAAAAACAAAACTATGTCTTCCTGAAAAGAATGTATTAAAAAAAACAAAACAACGTAACAGTGGTCTCTTGTTGCCAGTTGTGCCAGACCTATCCACCTTAGCTTTTTAAACAAATCATGATAATTATGAAGAACAGGTTTTAGGTTGAAATTCCTTGGAAAATAAACCATTTTTGACTGAGGGAATATGACATGTATTGGCTATGTCACTGGTTTTAGGTTTCACTCTCAGGGCAAGCAGAGGCGTCTCCTGGACTTCCTGAGGTCTGACTTGTGCCAGCTCATGTACTGGAGAATTGGAGGTCCCCTCCTCTATTTTTGGTGGGTAGGTGGGGTGAGGAGGGGTCAAGAGAGACGGGTGAAGGACAAGAGTTTCTCCATCCCGCCGCTCCTTCTGGTCCTCAGTCTCCCCTGTTCGACCTCATCACTCAATCTTCGTTTAGCTCCTGACATGTTTTAGCCAAGCGCTCCTGGTCTAATTTATGTCTGTAAAGACGGGCTTGGCAAACAGGAGCTTCCAGTGTAAGACCACTGCCTGACCCACACTACAGTAAAGTGGCAAATTGAATTTCTTTTAGATGGGATGAGGAAGCGGTAATGTCTCTGTTACCGCAGGAGAAGGGAAAAAAAAATTTGGGCTTCGCAGATGTTCTCCTGGATGTATTTTGTTGCTGCTCGATTCAGACAACTTTTGATGAGTGCCAAGAGGGTTACGCTGACCTTTGCTGCGAATCTGCAACGGCTGACAACATGTGGCTCCCTAATACACGAAACACATCCCCTTACACTGGAAAGGCCAGCGCTGCAGAACACCACCCAATTATCTTAGTTGGCCTCCAGACAAGTCTCGAGTGCCCTTGAGATTTATGGCTTGAATTCCCACGTCTAATGGTAAAGTAGTTATTAACTTTTCAAAGTAAGCCTGTCTCCCATACTCTTACACCCATGTGCCCCTTCTTTTTTGTGTCTGCACAAGCTTACTTTAACTGCCTGATTAACAATGGCTACAGCTGGTCCGCTAGTCGGGGGAGTTAGGAAACATGTAATTTTCCAACTGTGTTTTCATATAGCCAGTGTTGTTACATCAATAGTGTTCACTAATGTGCCAATATTCTTCGAATTTTAAGCCCGTGGAGTAGATGACCAGAAGTTGTTGCATTATATGTGACACAGGCTGGATTTGAAAAAGCTTAGTGTGGGGTGAGGGACAATTTCAGCTTTTTCTCAGTAGGAGGCTCCAGAGATCACAGAATGCCCTTGCCTTAGATTAGCTGAGGAGTACAGCCTATCTTTTGGACTGTTGCCCTGCCCACGCTGTCGGACCCATAACAGCAGCAACAGTCCACATATGGAAATGCTTGATTTGATATAGTGTCATTTTACTTTGCAGAAATGAGTGTATGCATGTCCCCTTCACCCACCCCCCCTTTTCTGCAACCAGCCACCACCACGACTATAACCCGCGGTGGGTGAAATGTGATCCATGGTTACTAACAGAGCTGTTGCAAAAGAACACACTTCTTTTTTTTAATGGGTCTACTGACACTAGGAAATTATGGATTGGAATTTGAAGTAATTTGCTCAACCTGAAAATCATTAGCTGTCAATCAGGCAAAAGGACAAAGGTAGAGTATCTATTGTGAAGCTTACAGTAGGCTTGCTTTGGTTTTACTTTGGCTACAGTGTATTGGACAGTATCTGGGGAAAATAAATTCTGTAGTCACAGTTTTAAGGCATATCATGTCTAAACCCTTAAGAGCATAAAATGTTTATATAAAAGGGAGAATGAGCAGGTAAGCCATATGTACTACAACTAAACTAACATCCATAAACACTTAAATACATAAATTGAAAATATATGTAATTCATACAGTATTTTTCAGTCAGTGTGATAAAGTGTCTGCTCCATTGGTGGAGTTTCTGGCTTTTTCTTTTTTCAAGCTATACTTGACTAAGACTAGGGTATTCAAACTGCATTACCTGCACTCTGTGTTCATGATCAACACATTGAGCTGTAGTTAACTATTGTCAAGCCTTTAAGTTTCAGGAGCCTAACTGCTAGCTTCTCCTTGTAGTCTTTTGAGAGTAAAAGCCCTGCAGAGTACAATGCTGGGCCAGGCTGTGGAAAGACTGATGTGCATTAGTGTTCTCAGCCTGTAAGCAGAGGGCTGTAAGTAAAATGTGTGTTTGAGGGGAATCCAAGCTCCATACAGCGCAGTGCAGCGCAATCACCAGCCAAATTTGCCGAAAACCAGAGGAAAAAGCAAGAAATACAATCTTATGATGTGAGCCGTCAAATCTTCAAAATAACAGCGCTGGTTGTGATTTTCTGACATTTCCCAGAATTTGTATTTTTATTTCATTTTTATTTATTTATTTTTATAGTGGCTGGTAGTAAGCGTCATTGCAGAGTCAGGAGAACTTTTCTTTTCCCTTTTTCGGGCCACTAGCTGTTGTGGAAAAAAGGTTCCTGCTCCAAGTAACTGCAGCTTTTTCAGCTTCTGTGTACAGCCGGCCTGCTGGGATATAAGCAAGGGGCCAGACTAAACCAAACAAAACAGCAGTAAGCAGGCTCAACAGACTGGATTGCAGAGACTGAGTGAGCGCTACAATGTCTTTTGGATTATTATGTAAAGGAGAAACATTTTTGTCAAATGCGGTCACTGCACTGGAAATCCTTTTAGTATTTATAAAATATGTATGAATGGGATGTATTGGATATCTTTTCATCATAAAGTTTACACACATTACCCCTTGATGTGTAACATTATGGAGGTCAATATATGATGATTTCAAATTTGTGGATGCGCTGCGTTCTAATCCACCTTGTTTTTCAGAGAAGCATTTTCCCCCCTGGAGAATGTGTCAGGATTAATCCTGTGTGACCACCGCAGAAAAGATTTTCAGTGGTGGGATGCCATGGGGAAAGCGAACCGAACACCTATCTGTTACCTTTTAAAACGGGAACCAGAGTTCCTCCTAACTGAACAAATGGACCTGTCTTGTACGAGAAGAGGACAAAAGCATTCTCACTTTCAACGCCCGCGTCACTGCAGCCCCAGCCTCGATTGCTGGATAAAGACCAGTGAAACTGTTCAAATGTTTCCTCCACCCCAGAGTCTGGGCTAGTTCCCCTTAATCTCGCACTAGTTGAGACCTCAAGAGTCTGTAACCTTTCCTGTCACGCTCGGCTGCCTGCAGCCCATTGGCCAGCAGCAGATTTATTTCTCCCTGTCAGGACCAATAGCGTGGCAATGTGGCTCAGCCCACTGTTTAGTTACAGTGACAAACATGCTGATTAGAGGGGCCCGATGATGGATGGCTCCTCGCCGGAGAGCGGTCCAAGTTTTTAGCGGGTCATAATGGGCGTGACACTGCGCAGCCCCTCTCTCTCTTTTTCCCTTTCTTTCTGTCCTCTCCTGGCAGACAGACCCCTCCCCCCACAGGTCACACTCAAAAGGTCAGGAGTTAACGGGCTAGCCTTTGCGTATTGCCGCCATATCAAAATGACCCTGTTTGGAGTCATATTTGTGGACACTCCATCATCATCATGGCCACTGCGACACCTCTATTCCCTTCTTCCCCGTGGCCTTTTTCTCCTGTGGCCGCAAGCTCCCACACGGGTAAATAGGAGGGTAAGCAACCCTGTTGCCTTATTTAAACTGCCCGGCTTTCTTACTCACTTTTGTGCAGCAGAGATGCTCATGAGCACAGTACACACAAGCACTTTCATCTTTCTTTAATGTGGCTTTCTTATTGTATTGAATTTATTTCTACCAATTGGGCTGGGCATGAAGCTTGCACAGTGTGTCAGGGACTGTTTGGTATTGAGTTATGCTTGAGCAACTGGATATCTGGAAATATAGGTCTGCCATTTAATCCACTCTAATGTTTACAGCACTCACGCCTCTGCTGGAAGCTTGTGCCACTAAAACCTCGGGGATGATTTCAGCACAGACTGTTTCAGCTGACCTTGACATCAGGCCCAGGTTTCTTTCTCTCTCTTGCCTTGCTCGGACTTAGTAAATACGTACATACATGTGGTATGGGTCTTTGTTTTTTAGCTGCAACTTCAGCAGTTAACGCCAAGCCAGCATGTTCATTTGCAGCAGAGTTGCTGCATGGGTTTGAATTTGAAGGGCCAGATGTTTAACCTATGATTTTAAATATGCAGCAGGTCAAATCCAGGGAGATGGTTCTGGCTTAGCACGGTGGAGTTCAAATCCTAGGGGGGCCCACCTTTTCCTTGAACATCAGGATGTTGAGCCCAAAGGCAAATTGCCTGTGTTATGTGTGAGAAGCTGGGAAAGTGCAGAGCAGGACAGCACCTCATTTGTATTCTTTTCGAAACAGATGCTCCACTGCATTAATGACTTCTAACTAAAACATTCATAAAGTGTTATTGGATTTTTAGCAGTGGGGTTAAGAAGTGTGACCTTGGAGGTCCGAAGGTTGCCAGCTCTTCTGTCTTGTTCCCTCCCTCCCAGCCTCCTCCCCTTTCCTCTTTCTCTCTGTTTGGACGATCTGGTGACATCACAGCAGCTCTGCTTCAAATTGGATGCAGAGAGTGAGAAGTTCAGCAGTAGCCCAGGGCAGTGAATATTTTTCCATTTATTTACGGGGAGTGGAGCAGAAGAATGGTGGCGGAGGAGGAGGGGGGTAGCAGGACGTGCAGAAGAAAAGGGGCAGAATACATTAAAGGTTAAGTAATAAGTAATCAAAATAGTTCCTTCTGTGTGTATGCATACTCCACTCAATCTCATGGTTAAGTGAGCCATGGCTGTGCTTGCCTAGAATCCCCTTCAGATACCTGGCCATCTGGTGAATAAATAAACAAAGAGGTAGAGTGACAAAGTAAAGAGGCAGACTTGGTTTATACCTAGTGCTATCATATTATATGAAGTCTAAGTGCTGTGCTGATGTAGCAACTGTTGTCCAGGGTGGCTTGGTGATTGATATAATTGCCTCATTAAAATATGACTCCCCCCCTATGTGCTTTATAGTAAGTCAGAATAAAGGATCTATAAGTGGATATTTGATGCAGAAGCCCACTTATGAAGACAGAAAACGATTTTTACTTTTTTGTTGTTGTTTTAATCCCTTATCAGTTAAAATATGACCAACCTGCAATCACCTAAGATTCATCTAGTATTATTTATTTATTTATTTTGGAATCACAGTAGACACATTTATGGTGATTTTCACTTCAAAGCCCTCAAGTACATTGTTTATAATGCTACTGATGGTTATCAGTCTCATTTTTTAAATCCTCCTAACCGCTGCTGTATGTTTGTGGTCAGTGTGAGGCTGAACCGAGGCACCGCTGCAGTTCTCCCCCCTACAGTTAATAGACCGGCATGAATCACCTCATTCCTCGGCCTGTCCCGACGCTGACTGAAGAGCGCGTGTGGTTTGTGTGTGTGCACGTGTGTATATGCAGAGTAGTCCTGCAGTAGAGGCCTGTGGAGAAATCCAGGAAATCCTAGGCTCTGGTCCCATTTCTTAAAGAATATGTTTTCTCTGCCTGTGTCCTGTGGACCTGTGCTCATGGTTTTTCAAGTCTGAGCCTGGAGGAAAGATCGTGTAGAGAGAAGATCTTATTCACAGTCGTTTGCACGTGTGTGCCACCAGCACGGCCTTTGTAGCAGCTGTGGTTCTGATCAACAGATTATTCTTAATACTGACACATACCTTCAAAGGAATTACAGTTGCATCAAATAAAGGCGCCTGTGTGGACTGGGCGCTGGCCTCAATGATAATTTGCTTTTACAATTTCGCTTTTACCACCTCTGAAGAATAATATCTGGAGCAATGGATTGGTCGTTGGATTGGTAAATCAGTCTTATAACACAGCAAGAGTAATCTAGTGAGAGAGAAACTGTGAAAGCCACCATGAAATAGATGTTGGGCTCTGATGCCAGGCCGAGTTTGTCTCGTCACCCTGCCAAATCATCTGTGCAGACCGAGGGGAAACTAAGAACAGTATTTGCTCCACTCACATCCATCTTTAACTAGACCGACCAACCGAAGGGAGAAACTCACCAACGGGGCCAGCAGGCTGAACTGAATGTTGAAATCCTTAACAGTGAAAAAGCCACTTTCAATCAGCGCTCACTGCATATATGAATGGTGTGGCGTTTCCATGGAGGCAAAAATATTTTTGACATTATGCAATTGTTGTGTTGTGTTTGCCTGGTGGATTCTTGCTGGAACGGATCTCTATTATATTCCTGAGGAGATGTAGCCCCGAGACTGCTCATTAAACTGGCCACCCATGCAATAAACATATTAAATAAACCACAGATTAGAAAAGGCTGTCTTTTTGTTTTACTGGTCTCACAGCAAAGAAATTGCGCTGCCCAGTTTGAGATGGATTTGATGGCTCTTAATAGTGTCTGCCTCTTTTAAATAATGCCGAGTCTACAATGCTAGGCTGTGCTTTATTGGCCTGTTTAAGTCCGAGCACAGAGCCATTAGCAGAGGCCAAAATGGCCCATAAAAGTTGGGCCAAGTCTAATTATGTGCGAGCCTTATAATGTGACGCATTTTGGAATGCGTCAACATTGTTTTTTTGTTGATATCAAGCCTACATTTTTCACGGCAATTAACATAAAACAGTCGCTAACTGGTCAGGCTTGAATTTCCTCCTTCAGAGACCTACAGTGATGACTGACTTCAGACTAATTTTTATTTCCTAATGGTCCACGTTTCAACACAGGGGGGCATTCTTCACTGGGCTTTCCTGCTCAAGGTGGTGAACTTTATTTCACTTACATACTTGGATGTGGAATAATTAGCATAATTGTGCCCTGTTCACATATGGCTCGTATCGAAAGTGGAGCAGAACTGCATATCAAAGAGGGCTCCATAATCACCATAATGACAATTGAGGATGCAATTACTGACATTATTGCCATATTAGTGTTGATTTTCTTTTGCACACCAAAACTGGACAAAGAAAAGAGAAATGGAGGTGGGCTGTGTTCTATGTGAGCGGTGTGTTTATTTAACTGCTTGCCCTGGTGGCGTTAATTCTTAACATCCACTGACACAGCTTCCTTGGCCTCTTCCTCAAGGTTAATATCTTTAATAAAAGTTAATATGTGGTAAAGCGAACACTCTCCTGGTCTGTCCCACCAGACTAAATTAAACTTCTCACTGGACTCGACCTCTCATTGTATCCTTTTTTTTTTTGGTGACATGTGAGGACCAGTAAATTGCTTTCTTATGCTGACTATTCGATCTGCAGACTCTAGACAGCTCTGCGTTGTTTGTGTGTCCTGCTTTAATTTAAAATCCCTGAGCCGAGGGTTCTGGAAATTACAGTGAGATAATTTATGTGCAAATCCTTTCATTACATTACCGTAGCCGTCACGTTGCTACCTTTCCTTATGTCCGGTTCTCACGTCACGCAGATTTTTGTTAAACTTTTCAAACGTCTTTAATGGCTGCTTCTTGATCCTTTTTCCATTAAAACTCCTTCGGGCACTTCAGCACTGTTTCTTTCCCCTCCTGCCATAAATTCACCATTATTCTCTTTGTATTTGGCAACTTTGAGGTGTGATGGTACGGTGCCATTTTTTGCACTCAATTTCATTTCATTTCATTTACATCAGTGCCCTGAGGAGGCTGATTCAGGTGAGTGTATTCATGCATGCCTACATGCAAAAATATCTACACGATTTCTATGTAAATCATAAAAATAACACATATTTGTATGACTCGCAATGCTGCGATTATTATATATTTTTTGTGGGCAGACAGATGTGCATGGAAGCATAAAGTCAGCATACCTTGCACGCAGTCACAGTCATGGCCTCAGGCCATGTTTGCACTGGGTGACAATAACCCCTTTTATTCTGCTTCTGCCTTTACCAATGTTTTGATTTCTACTTAAAGTTTTATGTCAGTGCCCTCCCTCAAGGGTGCCATTACCTTGTATGCTAATAGAGCTATGCATATTCTATTACTGCTGTCAGGGCAAGATAAGGGACACATTCAGCAAAGGAGCACTTAGGGGCCAATGAACCCAGCGAGGGGTCCTGCTGCTCCTGCATTATCAGTCATCTTCACATCTGAATGGAGCTGGCTTATGGTCCTTCTCTTCTCTCTCCAGCTCTCTCGCTCCCTCGCTCTCCCTGCAGTAATGACTAAGGACTCTCTTCCGTAATAATCAGTCACTGGGAAACCGCCCGATCCCTATCTTACACACACTCAGACGGCCACGTGCACGCACGCATACACACATGCTGAAACCATGCTGCAGCTGCAAGCTCGATCTGAACCGACCACAAAGAATTCAAGAGTAGGGCAATAACACTAACACTGTCACACGGAGACAAACATGTCTCATTTGGGGTCAGTTTGGATGGGGCTAAGTAGGTCTTTATTTTCAGACTGACTGAAGTCTTCTCTCCCGCATAATGGTAATGAAGCCATATGGTATGTGGAATTGGATTACTAACAAATGTTCCATACCACCGTCTTTCCCTTGGCTTTTTTTTTCTCTTCACCACCCCCCATCAGCCCCTCCTCCCATCTCTCTATCTCCCACTCTTTCGCGTTCCCCTTCTCTCTCCCCCTGTGTCGCTGTCCCCCAATAAAGCAGCCATTTCAAATTGGAACAGCATGTTGTCTAGGAGTGCGCACCTCATTTATAAGATTAAATTAAAAGCCAGCCTTGCTTAGATGGCATTCTGTGATGATGAGGAAAAGGAGGGAGGTCATAGGAGGAGGGAACCTTCTCAGCTGCACACAATCATCTTCCTGTCATGTGATTTGCTGGTTCCTGGTGGTGACACCTTCTTCCTGTCACCTGTTATGATGTGTCAAATGCCACACCTAAGACCTTAAGCGAACGTGTCCAAGGTTATGATCTTTTGCGTATCGTTTTTGTTCAGCCGTACTTTTGCAGCGTTATTAGAAGCTTTTTAATATGTGTTATAAAGTAGCTTAACACGGCTACAGGTTTGTGCCTTGTCACAGACGCAATGAAAAGATATATCACACGAGGAGCTAAAAGGACCTTGCAAATTATGCTCTATAAATGGAAGAAAATCTCATTTTGTTCTCTACCTAAAAACAGATGAACTTTTATTGAAAACGTGGAAGCGATTAGTTTAAGGGGCGTCTTTTAGTGTAATTCCCAAATGAAACGAGCAGGCCCTGTATTTATGAAGCCCGTAGCACAAAGAAGGGAGCTCTTAATGAGGCAATTAAGCTGAGGGGTCGAGAGACTTTGATCTAGAGCGCAGTGATTTTTATAAAAACATCGCACAGTGATAGATACTCATAACTCAGGGGCCTTAATTGTGCTTAATTTGTTTGGAATAGGAATGTGCTTTCAATTAGAGTGTGGATTTGGGCCTGTGTGTTTAAAGCAGGCTGTCAGAGAAAATTAAGAAGCAGTTTGGTTCCCCTCCCGTGTTACTGTTTTTTATCACGGCCAGAGGGAGCGAGACTCGGCAGATAGACGAATGAAGAGACCAAACAGAAGGTAGAGAGAGGTAATTAGGCAACAAAAACAGATCTCTCGGATGAAGCCACAGACGGATGGATGGCTGAACTGGGACAGATGAGAAAACCCTTGAGAAAACATAGTAGTGTCTGGCTTTGCAGTGCTTTACCTGTTGGCTTGCAGCCTCTCGCACTCTAATTCGAATGCCACTACATACAACGTCTAAACTACATTCTACTTACTATAAGTAACTGCAGGATTGTTTTCTGTAAAGTTGCTGTCCTTACCAGACCCGAGGTTCTCTCACTTTAACTTCCTGATTCAGACTCCCAGCTGTCTTTATTTTGTTTCCACTTTTTTTTGTCAGGTTCCAGAAACTTCTGATCTATTGGCCTGTATTTGTTTAGCTCAGTTTTTTTTTTTTTTTTAAATAAACTGACAACTGTCTGAATTTATGAATCGATCAAGAGGTCTGTCAATTTCAAATTGTGGTTGTTGTAGTGTAATTTGAGCTTCTCTTTTTGGAGCCAAGTCGCTTGTTTGGGGCTTGTTTTCATTTCCTGATGGCTTGTTGCTCTTGCAAGATCTGGCAATAATTCCAAGAGAATATGTGCAGCGCTCTTGGAGAAATATAATTTATTTAAAAGATGGGTTGGACTGAGCGGTCCTGTATTCATCTAAATTGTTTGTTTTTTATCTGTGTGTGTGTGTGTGTTTTTAATATACTGATAAAATCATATGTGGCTCCTTAAAGAACTGGAAGAGTCTTATTAAAAAACAAAAGCTTTTTTTTCAAGTCATGATGATGTCATTGGTTAAATCCAGTCCTTGTGTGCTGGTGGTGATTGTGGAAATATGAGCGAGGCGTGTTTGGGGGTGTGACTGGGATTATTGACATGCCTGGTTTGGAGTGATTGATTATGTGTTTGGACAAAGTAGTAGTTAGACAAAGTGCCAGAACGATGTGTTGGTCCTTTGTTTTGATTCCTTTTTGATATTGTTATTTTATGGCATTTGTCAGTGGAGTGGACTATACATATTTCCTTAAATATGTTGTTGTTGTCTTTGTCTTTGTCTTATCAGCTAAAGCATTACCGAGGTAACTATGGTCTATCTTATAGGCAATTTGTAACAGACCTTCAAGGAGGATGTGATCTGTGACACTCCAAGTCTTCCTCTGTGATCTTCCTCTTCTCCTCCTACCCAGAAGCTCCATCTTCAGTACCAACCTCACCTATCTGGCTTTGTCTCCAGTGGACATTACATACAATTTTGTATTTAACCAGTGGGTTTACATACTAATGATACCGTAGACGTTAGTTATTATCTTCTTTAATGTGTTTGCTTTTATTTTTTCTAAAGTTTTATTGCTGCCCTAATCGTCAGCTGATTGGAACCATACCCGTTGCTCCATACTTTATTTCCTCAGGCATTATTAAAGTATTCTGATTCTGATTCAATCAGGAATGGTCATTCTCCAGGCTGGGTGTAACGTTAAATACTTTATGTTTCGTTTGTTAAATATTTCTTCAAGTGCATTACGTTCTTATTGACATAATGTATCTAGTTGTTAGTGGCTTTTCTGTCTTGGTCTCACTTATTTCAATTAGAACTCACACTTGACTCTCGAACTTTGTTAGCGATGAAACACCTTATCCTTAAATTATTGCATTCTTTCACCAAAATTAAAGCCAGTCCTAACAATTACGTTCGTTTTATAAATAGACAACTTACAAATTCTTGCATTTGATGAATATTTGTGAAAGATGTAAAAGAAGAAAAAAAAAGTCCATACCTTGCAGAGAATGACATGATACAGTGTGGTATGGGTAATGTGTTTTTAGGGCACTCCGTTATTAATCCTGAAAAGTCATTTAATGGGACACTTCAAAAAAATGTCATGCCCCCAGCCGATGAGGAAAGCCCATCGAGCTAATTGTCTTTTATATTAGAAGCCATTTCCAAATATTGAGGGCATATTGATCATTTCTTTAATTGATACTGTGGGGTACCAAGTCCTCATCAAATACTGTTCGCAGAACTGCTCGTATCTCAGTTCTGGTGTAATTTTTCTCCTAATTCTTCCATAATTACTTCATGTCATGTCATACTTCATATCACTAGTCTTGCAATATGTTCTTAACTACTGTTCAGGTTGCAAATTAGTGACTGGCAGTCTGTTTCCAACAAGTGTCATCTAGTTAAGGAGATGAATGGGAATTCTGTCTTCAATTTATCTCTCTTGACCTGAATTGGGTGTTTGCACCTGTGTGTGTGTGTGTGTGTGTGTGTGTGTGTGTGTGTGTGTGTGTGTGTGTGTGTGTGTGTGTGTGTGTGTGTGTGTGTGTGTGTGTGTGTGTGTTGTGTGTGTGCATTTTTTGTTTTTTTTGTGGTGGGT
>VURO01005174.1:25418-37961 GCA_015108175.1 Pelvicachromis taeniatus | reverse complement strand
ATCAACAGTGGTTTGTATATCAGTGAGTGTATCAGCAGCATCAGTGTCAGATAATCTGATGCAGAAGGATTAAGTTTAAGCCTGAACGGTGTGGCAGGCTTTAACCAACCGGAGACCACACACACACACACACACACACACACACACACACACACTTGCTGGAGGAAAAATCTAATGACCCAGGCCAGAGCTTACATCGACATACGCTAACATCTTTACATTTTTAAGGGGTTAGGGAGGCTGTGTCAAAGGTAAAGCTGATTTTAAAAGGAAAATGCAGATGCACTCACATGACATGTGAAAGAAATAATTTTTTTTTTTTAATATTTAATTTTCAGGTGGTGTAAAAAAATAAAAAGGAAACTGAAAACATCATGACGATAAACACACACGGAAGAGGAAAATGAGACTTTAGCCACATGAACACACACATGCACTCAAAAGATGCAGAGTAAAAATCAGCTTTTGTGACTTCTTCATACAAAACTACTGAAGCAGATGGAGACAGAGGCACGCACACACACACACACACACACACACACACACACACACACACACACACACACACACACACACACACAATGTGTCTATTTATAAAGTTATAATTGCATAACACGCTGTGCTCTAATTCCAGCCTACTGAGCACACAGGATGTCCACACACACACAAGTGCTATTGCTTTTACTATGTACTATGTCTTCATGTATACACACACACACACATATACACACACACACGATCACAAACTCATTTTGTTCATGTATGAAAAATAAGGTAAGAAATGCTTTTTATTTGTTTAAAACAATATGTTTTACACTGTATCAGTGCCTCAAAGCAGATTCAATAACACGGATGTTACATAACTATAAATATCCTTAAATCTCCTTCATTAAAATCATTTTGGTTTTAATTCAGGAAACTGGATTTTTAATACAAAGAAACATTTAAAATGAATGAAACATTCAGCAAGAAAACGAGATCGATGTTCTCTGTGAAAACAGGCACTTTTATCAGCCATGTCTGACCTCGTCTCAACCGGCTGCAATTGTTGAGTTCTTTCATAGTGAGAGGGACAAAATTTCAAATTCAAATGCTTTTGCTGTGGAATTGTAATTCTTACTTTTTTTATGTGAAATTCTTTCAAATAACTAAAACTTGGAATCCTGGAAACTTGAAAAATACATTTACCTGTTTTCAGCTTATTTCAAATTGAGTCGAGAGAAATATTATTTTGCCTTAGAAAAATGTGTGCATGTGAGCACAAAAACACTCTAAATTCATTTTACTAATTCATTCCTTTTAGTCCCGGAAAAGCTGTGAATGCTAAATAAAGCGGAGACGAGCAGAATTGTCAGTTTAAAGTGCTTAAAGTGTGCGTTTCCTGGAGCTGCACACTGAGAGCGGACTGCAGGATTTTGGCAGACTGTTTCAGGACTCCTAATTAAAACTTACTGAATATTCAAATGCTGTGTTAGCATAACAATAGCCGGCTGGCCAGGCCGCCTTTAAAGGAGGCCTTTTGTTTTTAGTCGAGCTTTCTGCTACCTCATTAAGCCGCTGGAGCTTAAGTTAGCGAGCCGACAGCCGCTCTCCGAAGCTCGGGCCTCGGCTCTCACCCTCCTCCTCTCCTCCCCACCTCTCACACATGCACACACCCTCTCTCCCCCTAAACCAAAGCCCTGATTCAGCCTCTGCACTGTATGGTCTCGCCGAGCTGAGGCTCGCTGCTGCTGCAAATCTGTCCGAGCCTTTTCTGCCTCTTCGCTCAAACCCCAACCACCCTGTCCCAGTTTTCCCCCCTTCTCGCTCCACTTTTCCATCTCCGTAACACACCGGCTTGCCTATGCTCCCTTACAACCACATGATCACCAAACCTGGACCCCAAAAAACATGATTATTTTTTAGCGCCAAGCGCCTTGTTTGTGTGTTTTCTCTTTATGCCGGCGGACAGGGGGTGCAAACAAGCTGTGACACAGACACAGAGAGACAGCACGAGAGAGAGACAGGGGGGTTAAAGTGAAGACAGAAAGCAGCTTGGCACCGGATCAAGACCATCGGCACAATGTGCCATCCAGCAGCCAGCCGCCAAACAAAGCGGCGGTGCCATGCCGGGCCTGTGGCATCGCCAAACTGAAGAGATACAAAGAAGGCCCTGAGCTACGGCAAGGGAGCAGGTACAAAAAGGCACGCAGTCAATGGTTGACAGCGTGCCGGACTGGTGCGGCCGGCGGCCAGATGAAGGCCGGAGACCCGACAGGCGCCGAGAAGACAGAGGGCGATTATTGGTGAGGGTCTGTTCAAACAACAGAAGCTCTATTTGAAAGCATCTCAGCGACCTCACATTTTAAAGGATGGATTTTCTGTGGTTTTGCACCTAAACAATAAATATTTAAAACCAAAAGATGTATTAAACTCAAAATTTGAATTAACCTACGTGAATTAATAAAATGTGATGATAACAAAGGTCTTGCAAATTACAATAAATTTTTTTTTAAAAATCACTGTTAATTGAATGTTTCCCAACCCCCCCAAAAAATTAATCACACCAGGAAAAAAAAGCAATTATTAAAAATCTTCCTGTTTTGCAGTAAACGTAATTTCTGGGGACATATTCAGAGAAATCATATTCTTATAAAGCCAAGATCACACCTACTGAATTAAAAAAAAAAAAAAAAGCATCACATCTATTATGATAAAAAAATAAAAATAAAATTATGAACATGGATTTCTTTTTAAAGTGTTTTTCTTCATTTTCTTGTTTTTTGATCTAAAGCAGCAGTTAGACTCAGACAGACACTTTGCTGACAGGTGGATCTGTAGGAAATCCCAGTCATCCGTCTTCATTTGCACCTGCAACTTTCACACATTTCTTCCATTTTTTTTAACAAAAGAAAACTTGTGAAATTCATTCACCTTCGCTTCTCTTTACACCACCACACCTCCTCTCTAAATCATGTCACCCTGTTACTAGTGTTTTACAGGTGAGGGGTTACTGGGAGACAGACAGGTTCATGAGAGGTCAGACAGGCTCTCACTGAGGTGGTTTGGCTTTCAGTTTTAGACAGAAAGTCACTATTAGTGGGTTTTTTTGTTTTGTTTTTTACATGTATTATACTTTTACCTAAAACCTCACAGAGAAATCAAGGTGGGTAATTTCAATTATTTTATTTGAATGAAAACCAGGAGATAAATAATACTGATTTTTTTATGTTAAATTAAATTCAGGAGAATTCATTTTCAGGTTTCCTTTAAATTTATTTGCCTTGCTTGTGAGTGTGTTCACATAGATGCCACATTATGACAAATAAAAGCGACACTTTTAAGCAGTTTGGGGCTGAATTAGAAAAGCTTCCTGAATGGCACACACACACACACGCGCGCGCGCGCGCGCGCAACCAAACAAACAAACCCCAAAAACCGCAACTGTGTCACTCCGCCTTACAGCGACAAAAACATCCATTCAATTCAGTAATGACGCTCTTATTTTATTTAATAAAAAATGAGGGCAAAAAGCTGCATGACGGATTATTTCAAGCTGACTTTTAAAGCGCCTGTTTGAAAAAGAAAAAAAGATTTGGGACTATTTTTTCAGTTTGTATTTTTAATATTAGTTTCCTGACACCAACACACACTTTTTAGAGGAGTCTGGCTGAAACACTCCACGGCACCACACACAGCTGTCACCTTCACCGCTAAACACACACACACAAACTGTTTTATTAATTTTTCTTCTCATTTCTGGGGATGAACAACAGCCACCGCTGTGTGATTCCCCCTAAATAAATCCCGGCACTCGGACACAACGAGCTCACAGTCCGTTTACGCTTCAAAAGGATCGCCTGCGCTAAGTTACTGCGTAAAAAGCGACGCTCTTCACCTTCACACCTCCTCTCTCACTCCACCTCCTTCTCTCTCTCTTTCTCTCTCTCACACACACACACACACTAAACACACGCGCGCGGACTGTTTCCATGTCTGACTCCCAAACCCTCGCGGGGGACAGGGGGGAATAATGATAATAATAATAAAGAGAACTGATGGTGGGGGTCTGTCTTACCGCTTTGCCGTTGTAGTAGTACATGAGTGAGCTGCCTGTCATCCCGGGGATGGTGTACGCACAATACATCGTTCCTCTCCTCCAGAGAAAGAAGAAGAAACTCTTTTATTTCTCCCTTTCCTCGTTCTCTCTGTTTCCGCGCGCCTCTCTGTATTTGTTTTTTTTATGTTGTTGCTGTTTCTTTTAGCCTAAGCTCCCCCCGCCCCTGCTCGTTTCGTCTTCTCCACCTTTCTCCTGTTTGCTTCTTCTTATTCTACGTGAACTTTTTCTGGGCTTGTTATGATCTCAAACTCTCGCCGCTCCTGCTCGCGTGTTCCTGCCTGCGCGTTTTTTTCCCCGCCGACAATTCCTTCAGTTGCATTTTCCCATATGGCCAAGCCGAGGCACGCGGAATATGCAAAGTAGGCAGAGAGAGAGAGAGAGAGAGAGAGATAGGGAGGTAGAGAAGTGCCCCTCCCCTTCTCCCTCTCCCTCACACGCGCACACGTATAAAGCTCGTGCACGGAAAATGTAGGGGGGGAAAGAAAAGAGAGAGCGAGAGCGAGGTTGAAATGTGGCGTATAAGCGCGCACTGACCCTCGCGGACACGCGCGCGGTCGCAGACACTCTTTTAACTTTCCACACTAAATCTGGAAGCCATCCCCCCCCTCCTCCTTCGCGCAGCTTCAGCTCGCCGCGTGCCTTTGAACTGAGCCGAATATTCACTTTTTCCATCGCATCCAGACCGCGCGCTTCTTTCAACACACTCCTCCTCTTCACTCCCCATTTCCCTCCCTTCTCATCATTCCTTTCTTTTATTTGGCCCTTATTTTCGTCCCTCCTTTAATCTCTTGCCCTTCTCATCTCCTTGCTTCCTACATCGTTACCTCGGTGCCTTTTCTTCTCGTCATCTCCTTGTGTCTCTGGCTTCCTCCTTTCCTACTTAGGCCTTATTCACCCCCTTCTCCTTTAAATTGCTGTCTGTCTGGTTTGCTCTTCCTTGTCTCCTTTCCCATTATATTTCCTTCTGATGGTTCATCTTTCCATCTCATGTCCTCCTATTATATTTTGTATTTCTTCATCTTATTTTCTTTTCCCCTTAAGGCCTTCTTCCTCCTTTATTCCTCCTTTCCTCTCACTTTCAAATTTTTAGTTTATTTAGCTTTCTTCTTCTCTTGCACACTTGTCTCCTGTTTCCTTCTCCTTATTCTTTTACACTCAATTCATATTTACTCTAGTTTCCTCTTCCCTCTTACCCCAATCTTATTTCCCTTTCCCATGTTTTTTCTTCCTTTTATCCTCTTTCCACCTTCATTGTCTTCTTTCTTCCCTTCATCTCTCCTTGGTGTTCCTACTCCCTTTTATTTCCTCTTTATATTTTCCTCCTTTCCTATTTATTATATTCCTAACTTTCCTCTAATGACATTTCGGTATTTTTCCTTCTGTTTTTCTCCCTTTTTCTCCAACGCCTTGGTTTTCTTGTCATCTTTTAATTTCCTCATTTCCTACTTTTTTATTTACTCCTCCTTGTCTACTCCCTTCTTCCACATTTTCTCTCTCCCTATCCTGCTCTCTTGGTTTCCTCTATCCAACTTTTTTCCTCCACCTGTCTCCTATTCCTCTTCCTCTCACTTCCTTCTGCTGGTTCCTCCTCTCCTACCCTTCTTTCTTCTTTTACGCCCTTCATTTTCTTGTCATCTCCTCCATTGTCTTCCTTTCATTTCCTACTTTTCCCTTTTTATACGCTCGTCTTCTCTTGATCCTTTCCCCTATTCTTTGCACTTTCACCCTCCTCCTATTTACTTTTCTACCTTTTCCCTTATTTCCTCCTTCCCCAATACTTTCTTCTCACCTCTCTTACCTCCTTCTATTTCTGCTCCTACCCACTTATTTCCTCTTCACACTTGGTTCTACAGCTTTTGTATATCCTATCTTATTTACAGGCTGATATAATAATGTTTATTCCTCTGTATACATATTAAAAATAAATTAAAATTCTCTTATACCACACATGGAATAAAAGCTTTCTTTGGTCCTCCTTTGTAGCTGCCTGACTATATGTAGTGTTTTTCCCACATAAAGAGCAGGTTTAGGTTGCTTTGGTAACCTGCTGCCATCATTAATCGTTAACCCACACATCAGTTGTCTGATTGACAGGCGGCTCAGTGTGGCAGTACGCTAGCAGCCAATCCAACATATTGCATTTGTTATTATTCTTTTTTTTTCTCCATGATGATACAACATCGATGCAGATCAAAAGGAAACCAAGATACACAATAATGAGTGCAGTTAAAATAGACTCGCTTTTATGTTGCATTTAAGCCTAAAATGGTGGACTGGAATGAACCAGCGTCCAGTCTCTGCTTCCAGTGCTCCTACAGGGGGAGCCACAAACACCTAAAAGTTCCTCATCTTAATGAATTATGTGCTTTTTTCTTTTCCTGGCACGCACTGTTACTTATAATATAGACAACTGGCTGTGATTGTTTAAAGTGGATTTTTTTTTAAGTCTAGTTGTGTTCAAACAAATATTTCTGTGTTTATTTGCAACATGATCACAAAGTTTCATTCAAACTTGTCAGATGGGATCCGGAAAATTAAAGGTAAACTTTGTGATACCACTGTAAGTCTGATTGACATTGAAGGTTTATGTCACATCCAGACTCCCCCGGATTTGCCACGACGCCGAGCGTGAAGGATTGTGATGTTTCAGGTTGCTTTAAATCGCGTTGTTTTGATAAGCTTTCACAAACCCCGAATCCGTTCGCACCGGGAGGGGTACGGAGATTAACGAGATATTTCTCTTCCAAATTAGTCTGACTAACATGCAGGTTTGTTTGCCACCCATCTACAAGGACACTGATGATTCCAGAAAGTTGGAACACTAATAAGGGAAAGTCAAAATCTTAACAACCAGAACACAAGATATAATGGACAAGCTCCAAATACACTGGCTCCTACATTTCTTATTTCTTATAATGCAACTTTTATCAATGTGAAAAATTCCCACGTTGGTTCATCCCAAGAGACGTTATGGTTTCCAAGCACAGGTCGAGGTAACCCCGATTACAAAGCTATGACATCACTGGTTATTTAGCCATACTTGACAAAGTGCATCCAGAGCCAGAGATGACAGTGGACAACTGTTTTCACAGCCTGAGCAACCCAAATGCTGACAAGTAAACTGATCTTCATGTGTAAAACTGGTGGAGTGGGCCTTAAAAAAAGACAGAAAGAAAGAGAGATCGACGGGAGGTGGAGGCACTGGGGAAAGGTGGGGGTGCTGGGCTTACAGGCAGTCAACAAAACCATAGGACAGACAGTGATTCAGTCTTCCAAATTTCATATTAACATCGTCATCATCCATCCTATTCAAACAAATAATAGACTCCAAAACAAGGGAAGAGACCGCCCAAACTCTCTCTCTCCTCCTCTTTCGCCCACTCTCACTCTACCTCGCTCTCCCACTCCCTCTCTCCTCTTCTTTCAGCTTTAATTTGATTAAAAAGCGAGCTGCAGGAAGGGGAGGGAGGGCTGATGCACATCTAATAAGTGGACCATCTGTCTGCAGCGCTGGCTGGCTCCCAGCATTGTACCCAACCAGACTGCATGGGAAATGAAGGGAGAGATGGAGGGATAGAGGAAGGGAGGGAAGAAGGGAGGAAAGGAAGGATAAGAGATGCAGGGAGGAAGTAAAAAAACATATATATATATATATATATATGGAACCCAAAAACGAGTGACCTGGTTGAGGGGAAAGAAGCAGAGGCAGCATTTTTAATTTTGTCTGACGCTTGCTTGGTCAACAAACCTGCAAGAGATGAAGAAGGATGAAAAGGGAAGTCGGAGAGGAGGGCGAGTGGGAGGTAGAAGAAGGAGGGAGGAAAAGAAAAGAAGGGGTAAAGAACAGGAAAGCAAAGAGAAGGGAGGAGGGTGGAGAAGCAAAAGGAAAGGGGCAAAGGAAAAGGAAGAGTACAGAAAAAAGAGAGCAGGTAAAGAAGAAAGGAGATAACGGAGGATGAAAAAATTTGAAGGAGGAAAAAAGGAGGAGTGAGAGAGATGGGAGAGAAAGGGAGAAACAAAACAAAAAACTACCCCCTTCAAATGTTATCAGCCCAGTAATTGGTCAGTATCAGTTGTTATCATGCCGTAATTATGCTTCAGACTAGGAAAACTGAACCTTCTAATAGGTCAGTAGCCCTTATTGTGAAACCTTTGGTAATTGTGAGAATTTATTCATGTAAAATCTCATCAAAGCGTATAACAGACCTGCCAATCCATTGCAGGATACGGTGTGTGTGTGTGTGTGTGTGTGTGTGTGTGTGTGTGTGTGTGTGTGTGTGTGAAAAAAAGTGCTCATGTCCAGGGGCACTTTGGAATGGGGACCAAGAACCAGTTGGGTTCATGTACTGTTGTGTTATAATACACTGTAATATTATGATTGCACAAAGCTTTCTTTCCTCTTTGCCCTTCTTCTGTCCAACAAATTTAGATAAAACAAAGCCTCAGTCATCTGGGTCCTACAAATCAATCATAGTCTGTAAATTCATAAAACATAGAGTCAATCTCATATACTCACAGTGTTTGTCAGCAATCTAATAGAGTCAAATAATTGCTTAAGATGAGATTGATAAAAAAACAAAACACACACATTAAGGACCAAGAGGAATACAGTCAATAGTACAATTAAACGACCAGTTCTGATGCAAGAGGCATTAAATTACTTCTTATATAAAGGTGCTTTAGAGAGAAAATCCCAACAATCAGATGACCCCCTATCAGCAAGCACTTGGTGACCGTGGGAAGGAAAAACTCAATTTTAACAGGAAAAAACCTCCAGTAGAAACAGACTCCAAGAGGGACAACCTTGTGTTGCAACAAGCTGGAGGTGAGGGGAGGGAGAGGTGTATGCTGTCAGTGTCATTGTTTTAAATGATCACTGTTTAATGTTACTGCGTGTTTGTAAATTTCCTCTGTCCTCCAGTTTTCCTTTTTTGTTTTCCCGTTACTCCTATCTTTCTCCTTCCTTCTCCTCCTCCTCGACTCCTCCTGCCTCTTTGCTGGTGAGATGACAGTTAATCCCTGACTGAATTATAATCTCACATTTCAACCTGATTTCACGCTGGTAGGATTTTCCTTCAAATTGCGACCCCCCAGTTGTCAATCTCTTTCTCTCTGTCTCATCCTTTGTCTCTTTCAATGTCTCTCGCCCTCTCTAGACATCTCTGTTTTTGTCTCCTGAATTTCTTGTTTCCTCTGGTTTTCCTTGACTTTTCCTTCATTCCCGTTTTCCTCCGTGTCTTTCATTCCTTCCAGTTATCCATTTTTTTCTGGCTTTTATTTGTTTTTCCTGTTTAATTACCTTAAGTTTTTTTTAATGTTCTTTTTTCTTTCTTCACTTTTGTCTTTGTTTCTTTTTTCCTTTTATTTTCTCTCTTTCTCTCTCACATGGTGCAGCAATTGCTAAAGGTCTATAAACTCTCTCTCTCTTAAACACACATACACACACAAACTCAGCACGGTGCACTTTGTTCTCCTCATACAGCCACCTCCTACTGCAAGCCTTTGATTTGAGCCTTTTCATGCTGCAGGTTGGATTCTACAAACAATAAAGTTATCAACAGGATTGAAGAGTTGAGAGCGGGTGGCTCACACACACACACACACACACACACACACACACACACACACACACACACACACACACACACACACACACAGATCCAATGATATAAAAATCTTGGCACTGGATTTCGGGTGATATCAGTGACTGATTTGGTATGACTGTTAAATTAAGCTGATGACTCTGAGAATCATTCTTTCATGCGTAAAACTACATCAGGTTTAATCATTGCTTTCCTAACTTTGTTAAACTAAATATAAAAGAAAAATGCACCTTAGAATATAAACTTGGAAACTTGGATCTTTTCTGTCCTTTAATGTCAATTCAGTCAAAATCTTTTGAAACTATATCAAGAAAAGCTGTCGTGTTGCAGGGATGAAAGACTGTTGACCCTTTTCTGTTAGCTTCCTCCGTCCGATCTTTAGCAAATAGCACAATGCTGCTAACGTATAGCACAATTAACATAGGAACAACATATAATCAATCTAAACAGGTCTTCGTTGCCAATGTCGGATCTAGCTTTCTGAGTCAGGATCTTACAAAGATTTAATTCAAATATGGGATTGGTGCATCCCCTACAAGCAACACACACACACATACAAGAGAGGAGCATACTGTACTGTAAGGCTGTTTTCACTACTGGTAAACAGAGTGCAAGAAGATGACATGTACAAACTGATGCCCAACCCTTGCAGGACAACAAAGCAAAGTTCAGCTGGCCTTAGAATTCTTAGTGGTTCAGTGAAATCTATCACATCAACCAACAAGCTTCCATATTTTCAAATATCTATCAGATACCGACCACAGCTGAAGCAACACTGCAGTGGCAGTTCAGCTACAATGACCACACTTGCCTGTGTTGTAACTTTGTGTCAAGATGAACATGATTTTATTTAACAGAGGGGATCATTAGATTGCAGCGAAGAACTGGTGCTTGAGTCATTGCTACAATACACAACATATTTTCCCCTTTTCATTCTGCAGAATCACTACAACCCCTAAAATTAGTGAAAATAAACAGGGCTCAATTATAGTCACATACCTGGCTTAATGACATTTGAAAACTGCCTCATTAAGATGACAAATGAATTTAAGTTCAACTCAGTTCTGTTTTATTTTTTATATAGCACCAAATCATAACACAGTCACCCCAAGATGATCTACAATAATAGAGAGAAAACCCCAACAATCAGACGGGTGACAGTGGGAAAGAAAAACTCAGTTTTAACAGGAAGAAAACCTCCAACAGAACCAGGCTTAGGGAAGAGCGGTCATCTAGCGCGTCTAGTTGGAGGTGAGCGGAGGGAGGGCAAAAGACGCACTATGGAAAAGAGCCAGAAATTAATAATAAGTAATGATTAAAATCTTCAAACATATTATGTGCAAATATATTTAAAAATGATATATATTAACAAGCTCAACATGTAAAGAAATGAATTCTGCATATTTGATCTCCTTTGGTTTCACAACATCAGTGCATTTGTGGAAATTACTGAGGCTCAAAGAGTTCTTATTAGACAGAGAGGAGTGTCAAAACCTCGCTAATAAGTGAAGCTCTGACACACTGAAACCTGAGACTCACTGTCCTCTACCTCTGTATTTTAAATGACATATAATTTCCATCTAATGAAGTTTCAGGCCTGTTTCATCTCTCCACACAGCCAGTCCAGCTGCGCTTGCTGCAAACCAAACCTATCACTGATGTCAGAGAGCCCTGGAGTCCAGCTGTACATCACTGCAACAGATTAAAGCTAAACCACTGGAAAGAGGCTAGCCACCTCCTGGTAGCTCCAAATTCCCCCTATATACTGGACAAATGGTGTCTTCATACTTGGCTTGCTAACGTTATCCACTGGAAGCTACATTTGGCGATCAGCTGGATTTAGTTAGAGTAAGACTTCTGGAGTGCTGCTGCTGCACGCATCAGTAGGGGTGAAGCCAGGTCCCGATGATCACTAAATCCTCCTAAACTGTAGCCTAGCTGCTTCTGAAGTCATTAAGTCTCATCTTCTGTTTCAGCTTGACTGAAACCCAGAGGAGCTGTTTTAACAAGAGCTTTAATGTAGCTGTGTTATAAATATAGTAACAGTACACACATTTAGCTTTTTCAGCATTTGGTAAAGTTGTATTTTTCATAACTTTTAACATCCAGTGATTAAAATCTTCATATATTTTTGCCCAGCATGGTTCACATGATAATTAAGAGGTTTTCAGATTAGACTTACATCTTTAAATAAAAATAAATTATGTAACATTCCAAATCACAACAGCAACCAAGCTATACGGATGTTTTTAAAATAGGCTCTGTGACAAAAGAAAGAGAGAAAGAAGGAGTTCTCTCTGGTGTAATCAGGATCAAAAACCTGACGTGGCCTCAATTCTGACGGAGAAAATCAGAAGCTAATTTTCCTCCCAAATACAAACTGAGAGAGAGAGTTGCAGAGAAACAGAGTCCCAAAAGTGTTTGGAGAGGGTATGTGTGTTTGAGAGTCTGAACAAGGTAGGTGTGTGTGTCTGTGTGTGTCTGGCATCCATCAGAACCACAGCTTGCCAAAAAAGCAGTAAGCACAGTGCAGGGAGAGAGAGAGAGAGAGAGAGAGAGAGAGAGAGAGAGAGAGAGAGAGAGAGAGAGAGAGGAACGAGTGAGCGCTGCTGCACGCTAATTATGTATGCATGATTTAATCTGCAACTCAATAATATGCAAATATATTCATATGTTAGTTTCTTAATTAAAAATGCAAAGCAGCCCTTATGGTGATTTTTCTGTGATTTTCTTTTCAGCCTAACAAACGGAACATTTTGAGAAATTCAACAAATTGGAGGGAAGCTCTTCGGTGGGGGGTTAGCAAAAAAATAAAGGGGGGGGGGGGGGGGGGGAAAATTA
>VURO01005174.1:15279-25398 GCA_015108175.1 Pelvicachromis taeniatus | reverse complement strand
GGGTTGGGTGCTGGGGGGGGGGGGTGGGGTGGTGGTGGTGTGGGTGGGGGTGGGGGGGAGGGGGAGGGAGGGGGAGGGGGGTGGGGGGGGGGGGGGGGGGGAGGAGTGGAGGGGGGGGGGGGGTGGGGGGGGGGGGGGAAGGGGGGAGGGAGGGGGGGGGGGGAGGAGGAGGGAGGGGGGGGGGGGGGGGGGGGGAGAGAGAAACTTCCTACTTTAACTTCCCACAGTTTGTGGATCAAGGAAAATCTGGGAAAGGAGGAGGGGGATAGCTTGTTGATTTAAGACGAGCTTTGTGTCATCACCCTACTTTGCGTATTTTTAAGAATATTTCCACACTGACTTTTGATAAATTATGTATTTTTTAAATTTGCTATTCCATGTACCTCTGTAGGAAAAACAATATGGAACTTCTTAACCACAGTGAGACATTTAAAGTGATTTAAAGTAATTTATTTGACCAAGTGCTGTATATATAAGTCCATATAATAGTCATGGAATCCAGAGCGACATAAAGGTGATCTGCTTCACTCGGCAGCTACAACGTTGACTTCTGACACACGCTAAGCTAGCATTACTTCATTTCTTGTTTAAATCCCAATCTGCTGTCTCATCACTACCTTAACCTCAGATTACGACTGCTCATCAATCAAAGAATGCAGGGATTCTTGGTGGCATTACCAGCTTATATGATTTCAGCTGATTACTGCTTAATATGACTCAAACAGGCGGCACAATCACTCCCTGAAGCTGAAACTTAAGAACTTGTTTTGGTCTTCTGGTGATGTTTGGTGAATATTCAACTATTAGTTGGATTACTATGAAATTTGGCGCAGACATTTTAATATTTCCTACATTTTACCACTCCTTTCTAATTCCTTCTTTTCTAAATAAAACTAGGTTGAAGAAACTGCACCCATGGCAGCATAGTTAATTCATTCTTTGAACTTTAGACTAAAGTCTTCCATCTCCTCAATTTCAGAGGCATCTCTGGGCTAACCACAGCACCTTCACCCATTTATGAACTCGACTCTTCCATTAATTTCTAACATTTAGCCAGTGAGGTTAAATTTTAGAGCTATGTGATGCTTGTGGGAAAACAGCACTCACTAGCATTGGGTATTTTCTGAACACATTACTCTATTTTTATTTACATCCATAGCATGATTTTTCCAAAGCTTTAAGTTTGGCTATTAGAAAAGCTAAAAATATAAGAGGGAATTAAATGAGCTTGCCTTACTTCTGGAACAGCTCAATTTAGTCTGAAGCAATCACAAAAGATAACAATAGTCTTCTCCGAGCACTTTACATAGTAAAGTACCCAACAATTTCCTCTTGTTTTTAATTTCCTGCCCATTATTTGGAAACGTTGGGCAGAAAAAAGCCTCTTTAAACAAGAAGAAGCCTCAGTCAGATTCGGTCCGGGCACCATCAGCCTCGTCAGAACTTGTGTTAACTTGCTGACATCTGCATTTTGCCTACAGCACCAGCTGTTAGCATGACTGCAAACTACTTTTTTCTGTTAGAACACCAAAGATTGATCAGTGCAACCATTTAATTAGCTGTATTCTAAAGGTGAGCATGCTTCGCAAATGTATAAGAGTTTTATTTTGTTTTAAAAAAACTTCTTTTACATTTAAATGTTTCCTGTAGATATGTCACAAAGCATTATCTGCTGGAACTGTAGATGATAAAAGCAAGGGATTTTTAGGATCACCAGAAAGTTTGTCCACAAGTTGGGTTTTGAACATCTTCTTTTGCCCTGGAAGCTTTTCTTCTATCATCTTTGATGTTTGTAAATCTCCCATAGATTCCAATTCAGGATTTTGGGCGTGCTTTATAATGTGAGTCTATGTCATATGTAGGGGGGAAAAAACCCACACAATATATTATAAACGGCTCTAATTTGATAATTAAATTCCTAAAAGATTCTTGCAAAGACAACGTTTTGATTCATATAACGTCTACAGGCATGTGTGGACATAAATAGGAAGATGGACTAAAATTCTCCTTTTGGGAAAATCTTTTAAGTATTACATTTTAGATTTGGAGCCAAATACTGTGGAGAGTTTTTCTTGTTTTGGCTCATATGCAGTAATCATATGCAGTAAACCCATGCTGGGATACTTGCCTACAGCTAGTTTTCAATGACTTTATTGGGAATTAGGATAAGTTGCGGCTTGTTCACCACTCAAACCTGAGACCAGTTTCCGAGGTCTGACTCGGTGTGAAACCTGCTGTCCTCCTGCTGAGCATTTCTTCCAGCAAAGAGTGCAACCTGCTGCTGAAAGAAAGGCCCGCTCAGCGCTTTGTGTTCAGGTATATGTTACACAGACTGTGTCAGAATGAAAACAAAGATTAGAGATGAAGCTAATCCACACCACCAGCGTGCATTACCGCCACACGACAGGGTGTGTGTGTGTATGTGTGTGTGTTTCACGCGTGTGTTGTAAGGCTGATATTCAGACCACTTAGACACAGTCTTTCTTCTAGGCAGCGCTCTCATCGGACCAACAGCCGGTTCTTTTTGTTGTTGTTGGGTTTTTTTAATCTTGACCTTCATTCTTTCTTTTCAGAAATTTTCCTCTCACATATTTCTGGTTCTTTTCTTTCTTCAGCGAACTCTCTAAGTGATTCATATGTTATTTATCATCTCTCATGCTGAGATTTTCATAACCTCGTACAATCTCTTTTTCGGTGTGCAGGGCATTTCAACCCGAGACATTAAAGCTTAAAAGTCATCGAAATGCAGCAACTGTGTGTTAAGTGCCCATAATTATCTCACATTCTGTTTTTTTTCCCGTGATCACAAATTCATTTTACCACTTGAAAACTGTTTTTTGACAACTTTTCATGTTAAGATCACAGAGCAATTAGCTGTCAGCAGGCATCGCTCTCCAAACACAACTTGGTGGTGCATTCAAGGGAGCTCTAAACATGTGAGAACTGATAAGCAACAAGGGTGGGAAAAATGGAAGATTATAGCATTTATAATCACTTCTGTCAGAAATCCACTGCTGAATCTAAACAATGTTAGTGTTTTTATTTATGTATTATCAAGATGAAAAAAAAAAACACGAAACATGAAAAAAACAATGAAATGATGACTGCGTCTGGTAGTTTGGTGCAACAGAGAGGGACAATTGAGAAATATTCAATGTGCTATTAACAAATTAAAGCAGTTCTGTCACTTAAAATGCACATGGGTGTGTGTGTATGTGTGTGAGCCTGCCAATGAGTGTGTGTGACAACATGTGATTTACATCTCAGCCTTGGAGCAAATCAGAGTGCCGCTCTCTGCTGCTGGTTGCTGCAGCCAAATATTTGGGCTCAGGAATGCACTGGGGAACCTTCACATCTGCAGCAGGCACTCCTGTATGTGTGTGTGTGTGTGTGTGTGTGTGTGCGTTCGTATTTGTGTGAGAAAGCGAGGGAGGCCTTTGTAAAAGCCAAATGTCCTCACAAGGACAGAAGGGTGGCAAACATCCTTTGGCCGAGGTCACTTCATTGACAGGGAAACTTTCAAGCACTGAGGCAGTTGTGGAGGAAAAATTGCAATCCTTTCTCTTGACAAATACCACGGAGTGTATTCAGACCGGCTTGTTTTGTGGTCATTGGGGGCTGGCAGTAATGATAGGAGCTTTGGCACATCATTTTATTTCATGGCTTCTCCAGCTCTACTTCTAACTGCTCAAGATCAATATAAAACTCCAGTTAGCATGACTATGTTAAAATAAGTGCATTGTGTAATTATTTTTTTTTTAACAAAGTAGAGAAACAGCACGTGAAAAACAAAGAAGACCCCATGATTTGATATATTGTAGAAGCACTAACTTCAAATAACTTGAGATAATAATTTTCTGTATAATTTGAGGTCCCACAAAAGCATTTCATTGGAGTTTGACTGGGTCATTGCAGGGCCTTGACTCTTTTCTTTTTCAGCCATTGTTCTGTAGATTTACTGCAGTGCTTGAGATCATTGGCCTGTTGCAGGATCTTTGTACAGATGACCTCACATCTGACTCTAGAATACACTGATATGCAACAGTGACCAAATCCTCACCCCTCCACTGCCGTGCATGACAGTTGGTTTGAGGCATTTGTGCTGATAGACTTTGTATGTGGTGCTGTGCATTATGGTCAAAATGCTCCAATTTGCTGTCATTTGTCTAAAGAAGATTCTTCCAGAACCCTTGTGGTTTGTTCCGATGCATGTTGTGCTGCCATGTTCTTTTTAGAGAAAAGAGGCGTTCCAAACAAGTCACACGTGTTCAGTCTTTTCCTAAATCCACTGTCACAAATGTTAATATTTAAGATACTAACTGAAGCGTGTGGAATCTGAACTCTTGGCTTCTTTTGCAGTTTCTCTGAGCATTTCATGTTCTGACCTTGGAGTGAGTTTGCTGGCATGTCTACCGCTGGGAACATTGGTGACTCTCTTTAATGTTTTCCACTTGTGAAGAGTCTTTCTCACTATAGAATGATGGCCTTCAAATTGTTCAGAAATTCTCTTATAAGTCTTCTCTCCAAGGTCTAGTTCATCCTTGGTATTATGAATGACCAGCAAACTAAAATTCTGCTTTTATAGAGGTGCTCATAATTAGTTTATAATATTATTAATTATAATTAATATGACATCTTTTACAGTTCATATGAGGTTGTATTGACCTCATTTTAAGACGCGCTAAGGACCAGATTATTATTTTTTTTATCATAAAAATGTGGAACTTAAAAAGCGTGTGCTTTCTTTTTGTCAACTACGGAAACGACAAAATGACATGAATTTAAGGATGTGAACTAACCATTATAAGCTAAGACAACATAGACTTAACATTAGATTAAAAGATTGAACATCTGAGACAGAGTAGTATCACTTAAGAAAGGCTACTCAGTAATTCAGTAGCTTATGGGACATGAGACAAAAGCTAGGGTAACATTAGAAAAAAATATTAAAAACATAGTTATCGCAAGACTATGTTTCAAGAGTGAAATATTAGCTAGTTAGCAATAACACTGCTATTACCAACCTGCACTTTAAGTCACAGACAAGCCCCACCTCCGGCCTTTTAGCAACTAGCGTCTACGAGGCTGAGTAAGCAAATTAGTCAAAAACTCAATTGAAGCTCTTAGAGTTACATTTGCTTTAAATATTTATCATTTAAGTTTAAATGTGAACTATTAAACAGCACGGATCTGTATACGCTACATTTGTGCAAGCTATGTATATACTGTGCATGCTATTTGTGTGAAAGGTTTAGTTTTATGTCAAACAAAGTCCCTTTTTGAACAAGAGGATCTGCACAAACAACACAGGCATCCATGTACACAAACACTCATACACAACAACACACACACACGCACACATAAATGGATGCTTTGTAATTCAATTAGTCAGCTTCCCATCTGACACAAAATGGCGGCCGGGGTGCAGCAGTGTGGGACATTTTGGGGCTGAGAGCCAAGCAAATAGCTTATAGACACACATGCAGAAAGAACACATCCACGTGGACGCTCTTTCTCGACATTTCTCAACTGTGCCATTTGATAATGAGTAAGTTGTGCTAAAGCGGTTGTAAAAAGGCAGGAGGCAGACAAACAGACTCGTATTTTAAAGGCATTTCTGCAGCTTTTTCAAGTGGAATGAGTCACTGAAGCATCCGCAAAACATAACTGCACACACAGCTGTCTGTCAGTGTGTGTGTGTGTGTGTGTGTATGTGTGTTTAGCAGTTAAACCATGAGGTCATCCCTGGCTGAAGCTGCTCTCTGGATTTCTTCAGAATAAACACCAAAGCTGTGGCTACAGGACAACGGCAGCATTCACACCTACACTCGAGTTCCTGCTTTATGTCCACCAAGTCCATTACTGTTTTTAATCAGAGCTCAGTCCCCCCACCATGTGTCTGAAGCCACTTTAACTCATGGGTTTTAATGGTTACGTGCAAGTTTTGCTAATTAAATAAGCATGAATACAACTGAGAGGCAGTGATTTTTACTAATTATGCAGATACAGGAAATTTGTAACAATGTTATAAAAAAAAAACTGGACATTTTATGTTATTTTTATACATGTCAAAGCTGCATGTGAGTGCTCTCTCTGTCACCCCTCCTTCTCTGCAGCCTCCTTCTCGTTTCATCGCCTGCCAAGGCCGGCTACAACGCCGCTAATTTGAGCAGCATGCTAACAGAGAAACGCGCACACACAGACACTTCATTTTCAGCACCACTTCACACATGAGGAGGTGAGGTCACTGCGTGCTTTTCAATTTTTTCTATTTTTTGTGACAAAGTGGTTTTACGCAAACAAGTGCAATCAGTTTGACCAAAAGACAAGAGAGTAAACACAACTTATTATTTTCTGCAGGCTCTCATAAATCTGCCTTTTACGTTTTATAATAATTTATTTATTTTTTTAATTACTATTAATGTTTCTTGTTGTTCCAAAATATTAGAACAAACTGGGCTCTCTGATTATTTTCTAAATAATATTAATGGTTCTACTGTGTTTAAGAGACTACTTTCTTCTAATGTATTGAAATATATATTACACTAGGTTCACCAAATTAACACAACTAATTTGGTGAACCCAGCTTCATTCAAAACCACATCTGGAATTAGTTGGAGCCCCGAGTGTGAGCCAGGATGGATCTCTGAGCATCACTGCTGCACCTCAGAAATGCTTCTGAGCCTGAATCCTGGCTAATGCAGATCATTACAGCAGCACAGTGTAAGTGTGTCCACATACTTTTGGCAATTAAACTGTTGCCCTTTTAAAATAACTTTTTCCTGATTACAAAAAAAACACAAATAAAATTATTGATCACACTTTTCAAACCCAGACCTGCGTATCTAAAACCACACAGCTGCCTTCACACGATACAGGAAACAGACAACAGTTCACTGGTAGGCAGCCTCTCTGTAGTGCCTGGGGTTGTCTGAAGGGGGCAGTATGGCTCACTAAAAAGTTTCCCCTGTACCCCCCTCCAAGCACCACCACCACTATTGCTCTCCACCCCACCCCCCCACTCTTCAACCCTCCTCCACCCGTGGCCCACCGGGGACCGCCGGCTCTCCTACTGTGCCTTCTGCAAGACCTGGCTTAATTTAATTAACGCTGTCGACTTTAAACAAAACCACATCTGAGCCGAGGAGAGAGAGCGAGTGAGAGAGACAGAGAGAAGAAATAGCCAGAGATGGGAGCAGATCACCCTGGTCAGATCACCGGAGAGGATTTAATCTCAGGGTTTGAAAATATTTACCCTACAAGGAGTTGTTTTTTTGTTTTTTTTAAATAAGCCATATAATATGTTGACACCTCAGGACTCCTTCTTTAAAAGCCTAAAATCAAAGGAAGTGAAGGTCTGTCTTTAAAGGCTTCTGCTGGTAGGGAGCTGAAGATGAGACTCTTCACACTCTGGATCCTTTAAATTAGAAATTAAAATACTGAATGATGAGCTTCAGGTAAAAATGCAATTTTATGGCTGTTTGGCATTCTTAAAAGTAAAATCTGTTGCCTTGTTTTTTTGTACAAATACACTTAAGGTGCTTTAAGTGTCATTTAGATTTGGTGACAAATGAGTTACAGATTAAAAGTGATCACATGTTAACTTTTGCTAAAAGAAGTGAAACCTATTATTAAGATATTTTACTGTGAAGTAGGAAACCCCCCAGATAATATAATAATAACATACTCTGAGGAATAAATTAATAAATGAAATTATTAATTATGCTTTCAGACTGGAAGCATAATTTATAATATTGAAATATAAATAATTTATTGTGCTTTGATTTAAGATTTGGTATATTTACTTTCTCAATTTTAAAGATAAAAATAAAACACAATCCAGAGCTATAAATAATCAGATTTCATTTTTCCAGGAAGTGAAAATGTAAAACAATATTCACATCTAAACCCTGAAAACAAGAAGTGACAAAGGATGAACCATGGCTGCTCCTACAGTGGTGAAGTAACTGTGTGTGAGAGAGTGGATGTTTGTGTGTTATTATTTCCCCTCCACAAAAAAAGGAAGAAAAAAAATCAACAACAAATGGACTAAATAATGAAGATTCAACAAGCACATACAATTTATTTCCACTTCCTTTAACAGCTTCATCTTCACGGTTTCATTAGAGTCGATTTTGGGGATAATCTTTATAACTATGACTGCGTTTTATTATTAATTCAGTCAACATTAGCAAAGCTCTGAGGACGAGCTGGAGACTTTATCAGCCTGAACGACAAATAAAAAAAAACAATGATATCTAAAGAAGAAAAAAAAGCAGAGAGAGCTGATATACTCCTTACACCAAACAAAGAAAAACAACAGCGAGACGGCACTCTGCAACCTGCTAATGTTAGCAACTGATGCCTAATTTCCTTTTGATTACAAAGACGTCCCACGCTCTCCTCTCAAGTGACGTTTAATTGTTTCTCAAAGTAAATCATCAACTCAGCAAACAAAATTTGACAAACAACAATAACAAACTTGAGGCGCAGGGAGACAAAAAAAAAAGAATTAATTAAAAGAAAGAGGCCCATCGCCCGCAGTGGAGAGATGAGAGAAAACAGTCAAGACTTTCTGCTTAAATGAAGTGCACTTACATGCTGGAGCATATGGGAGAGCAGCAACACGACAACAGCAAAAACAAGTCATATTAAACAATGTATAGATTCGGTATGTAGAGAATCGGCGTTGCTTAAACATGGACAAAATGTCACCATAAGAGGCAATAAATTAAGGAAAGATGGCAAAAAAGCATCTTGATCTAAAGGAAGTTGTCAAATATCACTGAAACCAAGCTGAACGGTGCTAAACTTACACAAAATATTACAGAAAGCATGTTTCCGATTCTTTCTTAAGTCCTTTTACATGAATGCATTGTGCCACAAAACATCAAACAAGCTTAATTTGAGCCTAAAACTTCACTGTTATTGCTTCTAAAGTCACCACATCAAGTGTACAAGTCACCAAATATAGAAGTGTTCTAAATGCAAAAAAGAAATAATCACAGTATGGCCTAGAAATCTGCTGCTACTGCCCCTAGTGGCTACTTGTATTTTTCTGTTGCTTTAAAACAACTAAACTGCACAAAGACAGTAAGGTCATGAGAAAACACTGAATAATATGAGTAAATATGCATCAATATATTTCAGATTCTGGCATCTTGTCACTTCATATAAACTTGTTTTTTTTTCCCCAAAATGGCCCATAAAACAACTAAACATCATACAGAAATGATCTAAGTAAATTAAAGGTAGCTGTTGAGGGTTCATCTACTTTTAACAGTAGAACAGAAAATGAGAATGAAACACATCTCCTTGGATCAAACACCACCTGGACCACCATCCACTATAAAAAGCACAGTCTAGGTGTTGCTTATGAATAAAATGACCTCACAAAATGACCTCCAAATAATATACACAGTTTGGCTAAGAGCCTGCAAACGTCCCCCAGCTTAGTTGTTTCTTTTTGCCTGCCTTGAGATTATTGATTCTTGATTAAAGTGATGAAGACCTTGATAGGTCTCCATCGTGTGGAGTCACTTTTTCCAAGAAGGTTTAAGGTTACTATTAACCACTATCTAGGTTCTGATTTTCTCAGGTCTGAGTTCTACTACGTGTACATTGTATTATTTATACATTGATGTAATCGTTGCTTCTTTCTCAAGCTAAGTGATTCCTTGGTAGTGAGTCCATATTGCCAACAAGGACTGGGGGAAACATTAAAACCTCCAACAGCTCTCTCAATGTACATATATTATCCAATTTTATTTTAAGACAAATATGCAAAACAAACAAACAAACAAACAAACAAAATAAAAACAATCAAACAAACAAAGAAAAGTGGCCTTTTCTTTTAGGGAACTATAGGGAGCGAATCTGTCAACACGAGACTCGGGATGTTTGGATGGAGAAATGTTTCCACGCTGTTTACTCAAAGCCATTTTGCTCACAAAGAGAACTTTTGTTTTTGGCCTTTCTGTGTCTCCATAGAATTACCCCCCCCCCCCCCCCCCCCCCCCCCCCCACCCCCCCCACCCACCCCCCCCCCCCCCCCCCCCCCCCAAAAAAAAAAGACAAAAGCACAAAAAAAAAAAAAACAAAAACGAGAAAAAAAAACAA
>VURO01005174.1:2154-15259 GCA_015108175.1 Pelvicachromis taeniatus | reverse complement strand
CTTTTTTTTTGCCCTCCCCCCCCCCCCCCCACACATTCCCCCCCCCCCCCCCCCCAACAAACACACACACTCACACACTGTGCCTCTCTCTCTCACACACACTAACATTACAGGCATTCCTCTGTGAAGTCGTGTTTTTAGCCAGAGCAGGTGCAGGCTGGGCAAAAAGTATGTGTGTGTGTGTGTGTTATTTCATGTCTATGGTTTGTGACATAGGGCGTCATCATTTAGACAACCACAACATTGTATGTATGTAAATTCATTCTTCTCCTTTATAAAAATATTTCTTTAAAATCCACGAGCTATTGTTCTCTCTGTCAGATGTTGGTACAGCTCCACCGGAGAGTCCTTGTGATGTTTGTTCATTGTGGTTGTTGTTGTAAATATATGTTTAAATATAAAATATAATAACAATAACATAGAAAAATCACCAATCACACTCGCACTGTATTTATTAAAGGAAGACACATTTTACATTGATAATAACAACCTGACCTTTGACCTTACAATTTTTTTTAATGTTGTGTTAAAAATATACATACTAACTAAAAAATTAAAAAAAAAGATCTAAAACATGAAAATTTTAGAATATGTTAAAACATGTATACGTGATACATATATCTTTTATATTTTAACCAGTTACATTTAGTCAATCAGGCTGTATAATCTACACTAATTGTACACAAAAATATTCATCAGCATCAGTAATGTTTGTTAAATTATAAAATTATTTTTGGATCAATGTCTCTGCTGTAAAAAATGCTTTTATGTCGACACTACAGTGAATATTTTAAGGCTTCTGGTGAAGGCACAAATCATAAAGTAAAAAGGTTTTAAGGCATAAAAATGACAGCCAACCACTAAACAAACACAACCTTACATTATGTCATAAATGCAGAATCATTTGTAGTGATTAACTTACGGAAATAATGAATGATTTAGAAGAAAGAAATTCAGATTCAGTATTTTAAGCGTTTGCTCCTTTAAATGACAGGATTTCAATAAGTTTAACTGATGTTTAACTTACACAAGAGCATCCTGCAGAATCAACACACACAGTTGCTGTAGATGACTGAAAAATGACCCAAATTATTTGAAAAGGAAAAACAAAAACCAAGAACTCGATTGACAAAAAAGAAATCCTTTTCAAATCATTTCAGAGTTCAATTTACTGCATTAAAGAGAAGGCGGCAGGCAGCTCTGTTGGCTGCTGGAGGCAGGAATGAAAAGACGCTTCAGCCTCCTTGCCGTTGCTGTTGGCAGCAGTGTTGGAGGCCGGACCATTCGGAGAAAAAAAAAAAGAAAGGAAAAAAAAAAAGAGGAGCAGGAAGGATTTCTGAACAGACACCCAAATGCTCAGCTCTAAAAATCAAATGGGAAAACTTGCAGGAAAATTCTTTGTAGGGTTGATCCGAGGTTACAAATAAGCAGCTGACAGGCTTTATAGGTTCAATCCCTACAGCAAGGCACCAACTATCAATTTCATATGGAATGTTTTGTAAGAAACAAGAAACAGTCTGGTAAGAAAAAAGAGATCTGCATCCCTCCTGGATTCATGCAAAAAAAGAAAAGAAAAGAAAAAAAAAGGGGCTCAACACATATTGCTTTATTTACTTAAGAAAAATCATGATTGCATGCAAGCCAGCTGTTTATTCTGGCAGTACAGAGCATTGTCGTGTTATGGTGTGCAGCAGGTTACGGTTAAGTTGGACCATTCAGAGATGCCGTCATTGAGTGACACTGCACGCATGGACAGCTTTTATCTTTTTAAAGAAGAGTTTGGGATATACTCAATATAAAACATGCACATAGATACTTAGACTGGAGGAGAGCATCTATGTTGCAGGGGTACACAATTTATATAAAAGCTGTGTAGGTTTTATATATTTTTGGGGGGAATATTATAATGAAATATTCGTATATAACAGTTAGCTGTTATCTGCACCTGAGACCTGTTTTTATTTTATTTTTTTTATCTCATACTTATTAACATTTTGATGAATGTGCTCAATTAAAAGTCAGGCGGCATTAGCCACTAGCTGTTCTTCTTCGTTTGCACTCTAATGCTGTTTAGGCCACGATATCTGGGTACACAAGACAACACAGAGATCAGACGATGTCAATGCTTTCGGAGTCTGTTCTGGAACATTATGTTAAAGTGTGTGTTTTAGTGTTTTTCTCAGAAATACAAAGTTTAAATATCTCCTCCCCTCTCTAAAATAAAACAGAAGCGATTATGAAAATGAACACCTGTCAGCAATGCTTTTTCAGAATAAAAGCCAGAGCTTCAGACGAGGCCGGGTGCTGAAGCTGACTCATGGCATGACAGAACCTGGGCCTTGTGCGATTCAAAGACACCTAAAATACAAACCCAATGCGTTTAAACCCTACAAAGCTCTCGATGCGCTTTCTGCTCTCCCACATAGCCAGTACTCGTGCCAAAAAGCTGGTGGAAAGTGCCTCGGAATTTATTTTCCAGCAGGGGAACCAACCTCTCCATTTCACAGACACTAGGTCCTCTCCTTGTTCATTTTCTCTTCATGTGAACGGGAGGAGAAGGCAGGATTAGCCACATCACAGAGGTGGTAACAGAGACACAGCGGAGAGAGGAGACAGCTCAGACATGAAGGCGAAGTAAGCGCAGAGAGATCCAAAACCCGGATCACCTGGCTGTTGACACTAGACTTTTACAGCTGAACAACGCAGTCAGACATGAGTGTGAGGTTTTTATCCAGCACACAAGTCACAGGAAGGTTAGACACCGAAACTCCTGAGCCAGCTGGCCAATAGACAATCTGCCGCAAGCTACCTATCAATGGGAGTTTACATGTAGGTCGTAAGCTCAAAAGATGGATATAAACTGTTACATAAATAGATGAAATTGATCAAAAATGAAAATTAAATACTTTCAAAATAAAATGACTTTATCTGTTGAAAACAGAAAACTCAAGATGTTGGGCTTTACAAGTAAAGCTGAGCTGAGACTGACGGGTTTATCTGACATGAAATTGTGGAAAAAGTGGCAAAAACGATCCCAACAAGCCAACCCTATCCTGCTACTTTTAAGCCACTGATCTGCAACAGCAAATATGCCTTGAGAGGAAAACTGTGTCACAAATGCTAAGTTAAACACATGAACGACATCTAAGTCAGTAACAAGTTAGAAGTCAATTACGACTGATTCAGTCGTGGCGACTGACCGTGCAAACCTGTTCCATCACGACATTAAAGATGAAAGTAGCGTCAAAGTGAAATCAATGCCGACGTGGCTTAAACCTGCATTCAGCCTGTGTGTATGTAAGAAAACACTTTCCTGACAACTTCATAGGCCAAATTTGTCATTTAAATAGATGTTAAACACAACATGACGCCTATTTTGGAAACCGTGTTCTTCATTAGAGCCAGAAATGAAGATAAACCAAGGTGGTGTTTATCTTCACAGTGAGATGTGCCCCATGTTCATGGCATCTGGTTTTAAAAAGGTAACATGGCAACAGCAAAAGTCCCTCAGTCTGAGGCGTCATGGTGGGACTTCACCAGCAACTGGGTGATGTCTTGGTGGCTATGCCAATCTTTCAGATACAGCCTACAGTAAAGTTGGTGTGGGTAGAATATTGAATCTTTAGTTTTTAGATCTAGTCGCCTGTGTGACTAACACCGATGATCAATAGTATCAATCTTTACTACCAAAGTAATATTTGGTAAATGAACAGGAAGTTTAAATGAACATAATTAAAATGTCCCAGGATTTATTCCGGATCTCAACCAATATCCAGATTTTTCTGTCTCATACGTTGACCATTTCAGGGCAAATCTCACTGCGTATATACAGCACAAGCTGCTCTCCATGTTTTGGTGCAGGACTGTGGTGTGGTGAGATTGGTGTTCCTACTCAATCTTCCAGATCATTTACAATCAGAAACTGCTTTATTTTATTTTCTGGTTTATTTCCACAGGGTGCATATTCACACAGTGCTTTTATTTTGAAACTAGTTTATAAATGAAAGCTGCCTGTCAATACCAGAACTTTCAAATAGTGCACCAGAAGAATTCCTAAAAATCTTTGTTTTGCGGGTCCTAAAGTGTCAGAGATTGTTTGCACCAGTCGCACAATCACATTTACAGGGATTTGCAGGGATGTGCCGTCAGTCAGACGATGTATGCTCAAAGTCTGTCTGTCTTTGATGTGAGGTTTGTCCAATCCTTGTTTTGTCTAGCCTTGTGGTAAAGCTCTATCAAGATATGAAAAGAGATGATGGTTGCTGCCAATGTTCTTCATTGTCGTTACCGCAACATCTATAGCACTTGTTTAAGATTAGGAAGACACAGTGAGCATTCACTTCAAATCAACATCTTTCACTCAAGAGTGGCATGCAGGACTCAGTCCCCAATCTGTGTACGCAAACTATACACATAAAAGCTTTCCAACAAACCCTCCAGGCAACTTTTCTAGAAGAAGAAGAAGAAGAAGCACTGAACAAACAAGGTCAAAGTTGAAACAGATGGAGTGGTTTAAAGTTTTCACTGTTGCAGGGTCTGCTGTCTTTAGTTCTGGTATAGAAGAACAATGGCTCCCACTATAACAGTGTTTTACACCCTAAATGTTACAGTGATATCAAGATGAAAAAGAAAAAAAATTCTGTTGCAGAGTTGAAGAAATGTAAAAGTAGCTGAATATTACAAAAAAACTTTTTTTGTAATAATTTGGGATGTAACTTGATGGTAAATTACTGCTAGGCAGTGCCGACTGTTTGCCGTCATGTTTTTATTCACACGCACTCAAGATGATCAGGGTTAACCTGTCAAACACACTGCACACTTCTTCCTCTCTGCCCCCCCCCCCCCCCCCCCCCCCCCCCCCCCCCCCCCCCCCCCCTTCTCCTCTTCCTCCCTCCTTCCCTCTCCCGGCTGGTGCAAGCTGATGTAGACACAGAGAGGCGGAGGAGAGAGGGCAGGAAGCAGGGACAAAGCGGGCCAAGGCCACAGAAAGGCGGACTCCCGCCGAGCCAAAGAAGCGTCTAACACGCCGTACATTCAGCCGTCGTTAACTGGCCATTAATGAGGTCACCGTCGAGGAAAAAAAAACTCTCGACATGTATAACACCTCATAGTAAGAGATAGAAAAAAATCTAATGAGCTCCGGAGCTGTGAAAGAGCTATAACATGTCAGTCTGAAATGCTGAATTTATAAGACAAAGAAAAAGGAAATTAATGAAGTAGGACGGAAGACAAAAATGCAAAAGAGTGCAAAAAAGGTGAACAAAGAAAACACAAAGTAAATAAAAACAGATCTTATTCTTAAGGTGAAGAAGACTCCAGAAACGCAAAGGGAGACAACTGCTTTGTTCCTGAGTCAAACAGTGTTCGTGCGTCAGGCCTCAGAGCAGCAGCCGGGTCGCTTCAGTTTTGGAGGAACCAATAATCACCAATATTTTTTTCTCTATAAGTTCTCTCTATCATATTTACTGTTGGAGTTTTCCCAGTGTGCATTTAGTCTGCTTTAGCCAAAGAACAATAACTATTCACAGGCTCTCCGATATCTCTGGCAGTGCAAACACATCAAACAATCTTATGAATCAAAAAACAGCAAATCCTTGAAACTTTGGCGCACTAAACTCATCATCCACCATCAAACTGATTGAAGGTAGATTTTTTTCTCAGCTGACTGTTCCTGCTCGTTCTTCCTCTAACTAACTAATCAATATTTTGGTGAAACCAGTACAAAGTTTTTTTTAAAAAAGAGCTTGTTTGTTTGCCAAAATCTGTGTTCAGCTTCCATTTCCTAACGCAGGAGTACAGAGTCTTTGTTTCCTTTGTAGGATTATTTATCTGAATTGAAACTCTTCTTCTTTTGATTTGTAAAAAAAACCAAACAAAAGATAAAAAAAAAAAACACATGCGCGACAAAAAGCCGACAGCTGTTTGTGTCCAGCTCGGCTCTGACAGCATCTTCATTTCCACAAATTTCCAAAGCCAGCTGATGTGCTGGTTTTTCTTTGTCAACAAGTTTTAGGTTTCTTTTAGGACTTCTGTCCTTTCAGACCTGCTCAAAAACTCCATCCATTTAAATCAACTGCTGAGATTCAGTCCAAAATGTCACAAATAAAACTGAGCAAAACAAATTTCTTACATATACAGTTTTTATGTACTCATAGTCATGAAAAAACATCTTTTAGGCATCATCTCGTGTTTTTTATCTAGTCAGTAGACATTAAATTTATAAAAATAACAATTTCTGAATAGAAACAAAAAAGCAAGGTGACAGCAAAAAGCCAACAGCTGTTTGTGTCCAGCTCAGCTCCAAACAGCGTCATCATCCACATGTACAGAGATTCACAAAGCCACACGGCGCCTGCTTTACCCTTTACTGACACAAAACCAGCTCGCTGATTACAACACCACGAGCAGCCTCTGCATGGCACCCCGAGCAGAGACAACAGCTCAGAAACAATATCTGAAATATCACAAAAAAGAGCACGCTATCACTTACCGAGGACGGCAAGCCAGGAGGGACCTTCCGCACTTTTTTTGTGTGAATGTCTGAAAGAGGGGGGAAAAAACAATAAAACAATAGATGAGGGTTTACCAGGCAAAGTGGCTTTTATTTGTCTTTTAAAAGACGCTTTTTCTTTTTCCCAGGTTGTTTGAATTTAATCGATGAGCTGGAGAGGAACGAGCGAGGCCGATATATTTACAAAGGAGGCTTTCACTGCAAACAAGTACGACACAATAAGATGCAGGAAACACAAAGACTGGATACGAAAAGAGACAGGGTCAATTTTTCCTCCTTCTTTGGTTTCATAAAAACAGGGCGTGAGGCTTTTGACATGTTTATATTATTTTTCAGGGTTTCTCTCAAGGGGAGCGACGAAGCAGTCTATTAACTTGGAAGGTGAGACTTTGATGGAAAAATGAAAGAGCGTCTTCTTTGGAAATTGGCCTCGAAATTCGTATGCATGTGCGTGTGTGTGTGTTTGTGTCCTCTCAAGGCTAACGCTACCAAGGCTACCTCCACAGCCGCTATTGTCCGGCTTTGTAAAAGGCTCCCCAGCATTTTCCTCTCTTAAACACCTCTTTGAAATTGCACACACACACACACAGAAAAGACAGGACAGTCACATATTTGCCAGAGTGTCCAGGTTAAAATGGTTCACTGGTGTCACCGCAAACGCGAATGAAGGCAGGCGATTATTGGCATCCTGCTTTCTTGTTGCTGTTTTTAGGCTCAAAGCCTATAGGAGAAAATCTCCAAATTAAAAGTCACGGTTTAATTTATTGTTAAATTTCAGAAGGTTGTATGTTTATGGTTTTAAGAGAATTTCACAGCAAGATAACATGATTCAAAACAATTAACAAATGGCTAAAAAGTTACATCAATAGCATCCAATGTTTCAGGAACACAGTGGAGTCGCACATCAGTTTATTGCTAACAGTAAAATGTAAGTTCATAATAAAAGTTTTTTTTTTTTTTAATTTCTTGTGGGAGCCACAAATTACCACAAGTTGCTTATTAAAATTGACAACAGCACAATAAAACTTTAGTCATACTCATTTTTAGCCTCTTTGGACAGATGGCTATCCAACACAATGTAACACAACCTCAACCTAACAACACACCTAAATGATGACTCACTAAAACAGTGTAAAAGATGTCCAGCTACCCAGCTGACATTTGTATGACACAGTAAAACCAAAAATAAAGAAATGTTTCAGTTTGTAAACTTGGAAACCTAAATTTCTTCTTAACCTGATATACGAAATATTGATAGGTCATCAATAAAACCAGCAAAGGCTCTGGTTTCTAACTGGCTGACAGGTGGCTGCTGAAATCATAAGAGAGCACACGTCAAATGAAGCTCTCCTCTGTCACTTATGGCCACTTTTAAACTGCAAGTAACCACAACAGAAGCAGTGAAAGTTCAGCTTCTACAAGCAGGTAACTGAGCGGTAACACTACCTGCACACTGCGGGACTCATGTGGAGCCACTTTATGTGCCAACAGGGCGGATGGAGATTTCCAATGAGTGTCTAGTTGTCATTTGCTAGTTTATTAGATCCACCTAACGTCACCTGATGCTGAATACTATCATACAAGCTATGTGATAATAAAGACATATTTGTGCGGCTATAAAAAATACTTGAGGATTAGATGATCATCATATTTATTAATTATCATATATTTATTATTTATTTATAAGTTAACATATCTAGTAGTTTCCTTTGTCGTGCTCTTCAGCTCCTCTTTTCATTGTTGCAGTGGAGAAAGGAGCTACTGGGACAATGTGAGCGTCTACAGCAAATATATTGTGTGTCTTTGTGTGCGGCTTCTCACCCATGGTGTCCATATGCAGCGTTCTCCTCCGCGGGTTGGAGCTGTAGTGCTGGTAGTACTGACCGGCCGGCTTAGTGGGCGACGCCGCACCGGGACTCCCCAAGCCCAACTCCCCACCACCCAGTATGGACTGGTCGAGAGACATCGAGGCACAGAGGAAGAGAGAGGGAGACTTAATCAAACTCATCATCGAGTAGAATCATGTGATCGCGTGGACCCGTGAATAGAGATGAAAACGATGGTTACAAAGGCTCCAGTGCTGAGATACAGCCAGTCAAAAATTCAAATACTGCCTGAGAAAAAATACATAGATATCATCTTCACAAACAAATTTATCTGATGTAGCTCGGGGTTCATTTTTAGATGCAAATTAATACAAAATCAGAGGGATTTAGGTGACGTTCGGGCTGTTTGAACTGTTCTAAACATCTCAACTTCCTTGTCTTGACAAAAATATTAGAAAAGAATGAAAAACGTCAAAGTAATTTTGTAACAACTGAATGTTTTTATTTTTTTTGTAGTGTAGAGGAACAAAAAAACAGAACGTGGAAGGTATCAGAAGTGTCAGCGGATCAAAAAGTATCCATTGCAGTACTGACCACACCGACTGAAACAAAAGGCTTTGATCACTTTACACCAGACAGTGAAGTTCATGGGAGACTGAACGCTGCTAACACCGTTGCAAATTTATTGCAGCATCGTTATGCTCTGTAACATTGCAATCACTTGAAAAGTAATTAGGTAAAAGAGGGAAAGAAATTGTTTTAAAGTATTAATATAGACAATTCCTTATTTGAATTATTATTATTTTTTTAAAAAGTGATTCTTAAAATAATAGAAATGCAGAACAGAACTGAGATGTTGTCTGTGGTCATGAGGAACATAACAATGGATGTTAGTGGTGATCTGAATGTTAAGAAGTTTTGGATTTCTGTCTGTAAATTCAATGAATTGAATCATCAAGGCGTGTAAAAAAAAAAAAAAACGTATCTAAATAAACACTGTTTGCAGAAATACCTGAAACATCACAGAATAAAGTCAGAATATATTGACCAGTTAAACTCAGGCTATTAATGTCAAGCTATGCACAGCTGTAATGTCAAAATCATTACTCTATGGATAAGACCCACAAATTGTAAAAACACAAAACAGGCTAGAAAACTCCACATCAAATTTGACAGTAATAACGAGCTTTAGTTCAAAACTGTAGTGCAGCAATGTTGCATTCACTTAAATTACTGAACTGAAAACTGAACTGGGTTCCAGTACAGGGATTACACCTCAAGTATGTAAAAGGTTATGGGTCATAGCCATGAAGGCTAATATGTTGAAATGCTAGCTCTAATAAATGAAAAAAAGTTCATGGAAATTAAAATTATTCGGTTTGACTTAATTAGATTCTATTTGGGCCAAAATCAAATGCAGATGATGAATATGAAATGCTGCTAAATCCAACTATTTGGAAGATTCCACTATATGATCACTACCTGATATTCCATATCTCTTCTGCAATACAACAATAACATCATGTTTTTGAATGTGTGTGTGTCACCACCAAAAAGCCAAATATTATAATATTTAGTAGAAAGCAAGTTAGGAAGTAAGTAAGTAGTAATATGCATGGTATACTGTAATTATATGGAAGTGAGTGAATGTCAGTATTATGATACAGTAATTTAAAGTAAAAATGAAGAGGAAAAAACAGCAAAAAGAAAATCAAATTTTAATGTTAACGTTTAAAAAATGCATAAAGTAGCCAAAATTGTAATAATACTTCCACTAACTAATTACAGTAAATCTTCAAACACAGCACATAACCAACGCTATAAAAGTTCAGCTTCATGCAGACATATAAATGACCACCTGGTGGATTCATCTACACACTTCCTGGAGACAAAGCCTACCTGAGACAACTCAAACTGAGCTAATAATGACAAATGAAACTGTGGTTAGTGATGGTATTTACCTCCATGAGAACGACCCCATGCTGCCCAGCGTGGAGATGTTCACCTCACGGCTCAGAGTCTAACTTCTCCTCGCTCTCTAACTTCTTCTCCTCTCCTCTCTCTAAAACTGTGGCTCTGTTTACGGCTCAAACTTAGCAAACCGCACACACATTGTCCCGCTAATTAAGTTCAATGATTTCGGCAGCAACAAGTGGCATCTGGGCTGATTCGGAGAGGAGAGAACTCGAGAATAAAGGACAGAGAGGAGGATGGAAGAGAGGGTCATTTTGCTTTCTTTTTCTTTTTTGAAAGTGGGACAAAAAGTAAGTGAGGAGGAAAGAGGTGAAAAAAGAACCGGCCTCCCAACCCCCCTCCTCCTTTAAATGGACTACACCACCACTCCGTTAAAGTGTCGAGGACCCCCCCACCCACCCATCTTTCTCGTTAAGTAATTAGTGTGCAGTGTATTTAAAGCAGAGGGTGGAGGAGTGTGTTCAGAGTTGGAGGGGGGGGGGGTTCGGCCCTATTCTGAATTCTGATCAGCGAGTCCGGCGGCTGAAAACAAGAGTTAGCTTGGCACTGCTGGGCCAAGGACGGCTTTTCTCATGCTAAGCAGGGCCTAAGTAGGCCAATTACAGGGCCAGCATCGGTCTTGGAGCCATTCTCCTGCTTAAAACAAAAGGGCCCTTGTCTTAAATAAAGTCAGTCACACACACAGAGAGGCAGAGGGAGTCAGACACAAAGGCACACAGTCACACACCATTTCAGTCATCCTGTGTGTTTCTGTGTGTGTGTGTGTGTCGTCAGGGGGTAAAAGGAGGTTCCCACTAAAACAAAAAAGGGTCTCATTGATTGTGGTCGCTTTTCTTTCTTTTCTGTTCTTTTCTTTCTTTTTCTCCCGTACTCGAACATCGAGCCTGGCTGGCCGGTCGCCCCGGCAACTAGACAAGCTGGAGAAGAGAGCAAATGTGCATTTGTCTCGCTGGTCGTGACTCTTAAACATCTATCTTAAATGCTATCTGCTCGTATGACTCCAGCAGATACGAAGATGTAGCGTGTGAAGTGACTTGTGTGGGAGCATGAGAAAAAGAACTGATATTGCTACCTTTGACCCCTTAGTGGGGGTGAAGCATCAAGACAAAAACAAAACAAAATAGAAAACACAGAAGCTTTTTTAAACCTAGACTGTCTTGCATTTACTGTAATAGATAATGATTGTGTTTTACGTCTTGTATATTTTTATATATTTTTGATGTTGTCTTTCCTTTAATGTGTACAGCAGCCATTTGGTCAGCGCTGGCTGTTGTAAAAAGTGCCACATAAATACACTTTGAATTGTTGGTGTCACTTTTTTTTTTAATTCGCCCAAGTTTTTTAACAGCATTCACATAAACAGAACACAGTAAAAGTTAAGTGGACTACAGCTTGTTTTTATCTATAACTGGTCCCGAACAGTCGCTGTGGTAAACCAAACTCAACATACAAGCTAATTAGGCCTAATTTCAAATGAATGAACCATGACCCGTCACTTCTCGAGGCGGGTAGACGTTGGTCAGAGGATGTAAACACCTCGTTGTAAGCCGTTTGAAATTTTAAAAATTCTTTCAATGATTAGTTCTGTGGGGCACTGCTAATATATAACTTTAGGCCTATCAAGAAGACTCGATATGGACTCAATGCAAAATTACAAAAAGCAGCATGATGTGCCAAATGTGCCACAGTGATGATGCGTGCTGATGTTCGGCAGTTATTTTATTTAACATTTTCACATGTTCAACAGTCTTATTTAGTGCTGCTGGATGCTGACAGTTAGATCCCAGAACTGCAGGTATTTACTTCTAAAACGAAAAGACAAACATTATCAGAACCATAAGGCGCGATCTTCTGGGAAATAATTTGACTTCATATCGATGGTGTTATTCCTCGAGCTAGAAACTGCAACTCTCAGGGTTTTTCCTTCTTTGAAACCTGAAGAACACACTCGCACAATTACAATATGCCAATAGACACAACGGTGAGCGATTCGTTGGACCAATCAGCTTACTTGACATTTGTGGGGCGCTTGCGTCGGCTCCTCTGTGACCTACAGTTACCCACAGCTCCCTGCTCTGAGTAGACCTACAGGGATTTATCTTCATAGTGTTATCATTCCAGCTGTACTCTCCTGATATAATCGTCAGGTTCACTCCTCCTCGCTCATTCTCCTGCTCCTGTTTTACTTTCTACATTATCATGTTTTCTCTCTGTCATTATCTTTCTCTATGCCTGTATGTGTGTGTCTACAACACAGACACACACAGACACACACACACACACACACACGCAGAGCTCTGTTTCTCACAGAGCTGACTGGGCTCCGGTACCCAGCTGCTCGCAGAGACGATATTAACTAAGATAGATTACCAGAGAGAGAGGGAGAAAGGGAGAGGAAGATGCATGGACACAGACAGAAAGAGAGCGAGATGCAGAAGAGGAAAGCAAGTGGCAAAAAGGAAATGGAAAGAGAGGACATGATAGGAAAAAGATGAATAAAAGACGGCGAAGAGTGAGGGAGAGGCATAAAAAAGAACGGAACAAAGTAGCTGGCATGATGGATGGCCGACTGGCTTCAACAAGCGCAACGTTCCTTATAAATGCGAGTGTTTTCTGTTTCTCCCCTCAATCGCTCCCTCTCCCACTCAACCACTCTGTCCTCGTGTGACTGAAAAAGCAAACGCTCACATGTCATCAATTTCCACCATCGCAGCCATGAGAGACAGACACAGAGAAAGAGGGAGAGAGGCAGGAAGAAGTCATTAATTACCAGGAAGTGCTGGCGAGGCAGCGG
>VURO01005171.1:2875-34918 GCA_015108175.1 Pelvicachromis taeniatus | reverse complement strand
AGAGAAAGAGAAAAAAAGAAAAAAAAAAAAAAAAAAAAAGAAACCAATTAAAGTCAAACAAGACAAGAGAGAAAAAAGAAATGAGGAGCAAACATCTTATTTGCAAGAGCAAACGAGGAAACGGAAACCAACGGAAGAAAGGAAAAAAACAAAACAAAACATGACAATCTAGGAAAAGAAAAAAACCCAACAAAGACAAACCAGTAATTATGAGAGATAACCATGGAAAAAAAATCAAATGCACCAGGAAAAGAGGGACGTAATGGGGTCTGGACAAAGAATGAGAGAGACAACAGGTGTCCCCATTCAGACCCACAAAAAACCCAAACTCCCACAGTTGACAAGCCAGTATCCTAGGCCATGTGGGAGTTTATCAGTCGAATGATTCCAAAGCTGAGAAACATCTCACACAGTTTGACAAAAAAAAAAAAATCAAATCAAATAAAAAATAACACACATAACAGAAGGAAAAGTTCCCAAAATTATTAGAAAAATCATTATAAGGAGTGAAAAGCATGCATGTTTTCACAGTTTTTCATAACATCAAATACTTCGAACACAGACGCTTCAGAATCATTACTTGGTGGAAGAAGAGGCGAGAGCATTTGGCAAAAAAAATAATAGCACAAAGGTCACCATTATTTTCACCTGAGTAACACAGTAAAACCACAGCTTTCACCTTTCTGTCAGTTCAGTTGTTTTTTTTCTTCAGCCAGTGTGAAGAAAAAACATCACCGTTTTTACAGCACAGCATGAAGACAGGAGGGAACGGGGGGCAGAAGAGGAGTCGGGGGGACTCAGGAATGATCCTGCCTATCAGAGAGCATAGATAGAGCGAAGACAAGGCGTGAAGGAGAGGGGGGGGGGGGGGGGGGGGGGGGGGGGGGGGGGGGGGGGACTGGGCAGGTGCCTCCGCTCGGACACTCTCTATGATGATGTTGAAGACCCGGGACAGAGGACTGAACCAGAGCGTAAAGATCATATTGGGCAGAGAGTAGAGAGGCAAGAGAGACAGAGTAGTAGAGACAGAGTGAAGGATGTTGGGTATACCCAAGAGTACTTACACTGCACCTGGAGGATCTGGTCACTTAGATTGGCCTTGATGTGGTTCTCACTATATGTAGGCAGTACCAACCCTAGACTGAGGTGACAAGATCCAAAAAAACAGCAACATTTAATCTAAAATTATGTTAAAAGTCATAAATACACAAAATACAGGCCAATATGTCCTTTAATGCAGACCTATGTGCTTTTCCTAAACAAAAATCAAGTCTGTGCATACGCAAGAAATACCAATATAACATTTTTGGTGTATTTGATGATTTAAAGTTCCAATATTTTAATATATTGGTCGATATTTTTCTTTTAAGACGCACAAAATATTAAAAAAATATATTTTCCTGGTGTCTTGCCTGCCTAATTATTTAAGGATGGGCATTTGTAGCTAATACTGATGATAATATCGGCCTGCCAATAAATCGGTCGGGCTCTAATGCTCAAACAGACAGTGTTTTCTTCACCTCTTTACTCTTGATTCTGTGTACTGTCAAATAAAAGTAATAACCCTTTGGTCATCTCAAGTACACAAGTCTAGGTTTGAGTAAAACAGCGCCATCTGCTGTGTTCAACCCTTCTGTTAGAGAGGCGTAGCCAACTCAAAGAAAGAAGCGCAAAGAGCTAAAATGACTTGTTTCAGACAGTGGATGAGGCTGTTCAAGGTAAATAAGGATTATTCTGAACACTGAATCATCCAAAGCTACTCTGGTGTAGTCCATGAAATAAAATATAGAGTTGGAAACAATCATCATAATCAAATTCACATACCGGCTGGAAATTGTGAATTTGCTGTATTTCTTCTTGAAGAAAAGTGAGGCAGCTAATGGGTTTTTTGACACTACACAGTGTTGGCAATGATAACAATTACCATTAAGACTGTAGCCAACTTTCTTTAGGGAAATCACTAGTTTAGCTGATGAATGTCCACTATATTCACCAGCCAGTTGCTTTCTTTGTTTATTGTTTATTTGAATCCCCCTTAACCTATAAAAAAAGATGAAACAATCCTTTCTGGGCTCCACAAAAAATAATAATTACATTATAATATAAATGATCACATAATCAAATAAGATAATAAAATCTGAGCCATAAAAAAAAGAACGATAAATAAAGAACAATTCAATTAATAATAATCATACCACAAGTACCCCTGCATTGTATGAAATGCTAATGAAACAAGAAATACAGGAAACATTTGTCTGCTGAGTGGCTCTGAGCAGTTTGTGTACAATCAGTTCATCAAAGCTTTTTCTCCGGGAAACAGCTGCCATCTGAAGCTACAAATGAAATGCAGTAAGAGTGACCCCAAACAATAAAGATGGAAAAAAAAAAAAGATTTTTATCCAGTAGTAGTGAGGCCACTGTGAAAGTACCGTCACTTTTACCCTGCAATACATCATCATTAAGCCATCATAGATCATAAATTGTACAAACAGTCATCGCCGAAAGCAGAATTTAAACGGGACAGATATGTCCCATTTCTTGATCTTTGTTGCCACGCAAACCTAAAATAGAAGTTTTCACAGATATAATAGCAAGAGATTAAAAATCAAGTTGTGACAATATCTGTGGCTCACAACAGAAAGAAAATTCTATGAGCCTTGAACTGCACAATGTAGGATCCACTACTGTGCAGCGCTTTGGATGTTGGGTTATTTGAGTTTCACACAGATTCTTAAATACACTGGAATATTCGTTTGAGTTGGATATTAATAGGACTGTGTAGTGAAAGCCTCATATGCACTCTGCCAGGACTAGGCACGCAGCCAGCAGACGTAATAAAGAACAAAATCAGCCATTTGTAGGACTACCGAATGTCATAAACTGTAATTTGCAGAGTGTTGCCTAGAGGAAATGTCATTATGATGCAACTTCAAATGTTCAACCAAGATTTGAAATGAATAAACTAAGCAGTTAATTTACGCTACTCCTGAGAAATGTTAGAAAAGATAGGAAAAGATGTGGCTTTTTAATTTTTAGTATATCATGAGTTATTTAATGCAAATTCACAAGGCAAATTAGCGAGCTGCCATTAATGTGGGGAAGCTACTGTTCACAAGCATTCATAGGTAGAAGCTGTCAAACAGATATCTGAGACTTGTGGCTCAACACTGATGAATTTAAAGTGTAAAATCTGGACTTCACTCACAGGTTCAAGTTGTGCCATCTTTTTCTCTGACGGTCAGGTGATGCAAGTTTGCATTTCCAACCTACCTGTAATCTGTACCCTCCACAGGGGTCCACGTGTACGTCCGCACAGCCTCGTCAATGTACCTCTGTTTGCAACCACAAAAAGATAGTGATAGGTAACCTTCACACCTCCTCCCATAATCGGAGAGAAACAACAGACACTAAACATACTGGGCACTTCAAATTCATTACAACACCATTCAGGAAGGTGCTACTTTGGATTATGATTGTTTCATATATTGATGACTTGCCTCATCAACTGATTTAATGAGCGTCTTGATTTTCCTTTGCCCTGATTTGCCATCAATCATCTGTCGGCGGATCTGAAAGGCAAGCGAAACACAGAGGCTGTGGCGTGAGTGTGCATAATGAAGGACAAAAATGGAGAAAACAAGTGACAGTTACAAGGTTAAATGTAACACAAATTGCATGAAACACAGGCGGTCACAGTCATGATACTGCAGGGGAATAGTCCTGCACCTCCTCCTTGTTGCTGTCTTGCAGTTCTGCATCCAAAAAGTCCAGAGTGACGGGCTCCCTGAAGTTAATGATCTGCACAGAGAAAGAAAGCAGTGGAAGATGGAGGAGGAGGGTGAACGTCAGTCTGCAGGAATAATGTCCAACATTTAACCACGGCGATTCTTTAGATTAACAGAAGTGTTAATAACTGCGTCTACCTTAGGCCGAAGGTTGGGATGCAGCAGGACATAGCCATTTGGATCGATGGCGAAGGTATAGCCATTAGCTCCAAGCTGTACAGCATAAAAGGGAATGGTGACCTTATTCAAAAACCACACATATCAGAAAGTAACACAAGAGACATCTTCAGTGACATGCTCACTCTGTATGTAGGTGTCTTCTTTTTGATTTCGTTGATTGCAATGTCTACTCCCATGACTCCAAGGATGAGCTGGTTCTGTATGCAGAAGACATAAAGTAATTATAAGCATTTTATCCACAGCCCCTGCTAGCATCAGAGAATCACACAGGGCTGGTAGCTGTGCCGTGAGCGTGCTAAGAACATCTCTATGCCATCTCTGACTTATCACTTGGTGTGCAACCTGATTAGCACATATTTTCACAGTCTATCTTAAACTGAGTTGGTTTGCTGCTTTAAGCCTTTGTGATAAGCTCAGAGTAAATACTTTGGTCATGGATACTGAAAGCTGGATGCATCTATGGATGTTAGTAGATAGTACAGAGGAGTTGCTGTGATGTCTGTCGTCACCTCAGGAGGGAGGTGTTGCATAGAAGAGCAGCTGGGCAGACGGCATTACAAATGATTGATGATGGTCAACAACAAGAAATAAAACCTCAAATCCTTCTGCTCCTCCAACTTGTGTCTGTTTTTGAGTAATTCTACAGCTCTACGTGCCTGGATAGCTGTAAAACAACCCCATTATATTTACTAAATAATAGTGATGTGGATTAAAAATCATATTGCCTGCTCTTAAGGGAAGTGCAAAAGCGCAGCTATTTTAAGGTCACATTCTGTGTTGCAGTGTTGCTTTTACCTGAGAGCTCGCAGTATCAGCAGTGAGGTTGAAGACCGGCATTGTGCCGGTGATGACAAGGCCCAAACCCTAATAAAACACATTAGAAATCAAATTAATTGTATCCTAAAGCACATGCCAATGTATATATATGACAACAAAAATATGAAGAACACTGTATACCAGGGGCAAAGGCAAGAGGTGGCCATATGGGTGACTAACGCCACCATAAACCAAGGTATGGACACCCCACATAAACAAAGATGTAGCCGCATTTTTTTTGTTTGTTTGTTTTTCTAAAATTGCATTTCTTTCTTACGGTTGTTGCCACATAAATTCTTTTAACAGCAAAACCACTTTTTCAGGAACATGAGTCCTGAGTTCCAACATCCAAGTTCCGAGGCATCTGGAACGCAGCGTGTGTCTACATAGCAGTCATGCCCAAATTAGTAAATGATAAGACCTCCCACCCCCAACCGGTTGCGGCAGATGGCTGGTCTTCCCTGACAAAACATCTGCCAGATGTTTCTTCCTGTTAAAAACTGGACTTTTTCTTTCCCACTGTTGCCAAGTGCCTGCTCATAGGTGGTCGTGTTAAATGCTGTGATTTGATGCTATACAAATAAATCTACAGTGAAACTGCATTTAACTGAATAAAAGTGACCCAACAATTTACAGCTATTTGCAAAAAGCAAGCAAGCAAACAAACAAACAAACAAAAAAAACGCTTTATATGCCAGCCAATGAAAGTGCCCCCTCCTTTTGTTGGTGGTGGTGGTGGTGGGGGCACTTTCATTAGTATGACTTCACCACTGCTGTGTACTGTCAGTGGATCAACTCCTAGCTTATACATGCACAGGAAAAAGGCTGCAGTGCCAAAATCACAAGTATGCAAATAAATAAATAATAACTTACACCTAATTCACTCTGCAGATTTAGGAGTTCAAGAACTTGTTAAACGCTTAAATGATTACAAATTCTTGCTCACCAGTGCATCCTGGTAAACGTTCGTCCACTGCACCTGCTTGGCTTTAGTCCCGGCGAGCACCATCGGACGGCCCAAAACATCCAGGTACTCCTGCAAAAACAAAAACACACATGCTACTATGACTGCCTACAGTATTCACACATAATCAAACAGCCATTTATAGTGCGTGTCATGTACTGCCATTAAAGCAGAGAACTTGAAGAGCCTTGCGACGTTCATCTGTCATAAAACTACAAGACCCTGACCGGCCTCGTCTCTATCACCACATAAAGCAGCGGGCCACCAGCAGCAGCCGTGTCCCGGTCCTGCCGAGCCATAAAGCCTCCAGTCCTGAGCCGCTCAAGGCCGTTTTTCATCATTATGAAGGAGCTATTAAAAACACATTAAGGGTGTCAATGGCACGACGTGCAACCACGCCATTTCCCCAGAGGCTTTCCTGTCAATGCTAGGAATGTGATAGCGTCCCACAGCAGTTGTGAGTAGAGGTGAGGGGTTAAGTCTACTAGTAATACATCATATTCATTATTTTTGTTTGAGCCACCTCAAACAAAAATTGGGAATGTCTTCTTTGTAAGCAACTGATTGATCCGTGTCTGTAAGGAGATGCTTAACTGGTAAAAAATGACCTTATGACAAAGGAAAGAAATGGATGCCAGAAATATAATCTCACAGACACCAGAAGAAAAAGGCAAATCTGTTGTATAATTAAAACTAACTGTATACTTCTGCCAGCATTTACAATAGCTTCTTTTTTCCTCAGTATCCTACTCAGCAGTTAGTGAGCCATAAAGTTATGTATCACCAAAATATAATTAAATGTAACAGGATCAGCAAAAAAAGCAATGAAAAAAAAAACCCAGCAGGTCTTCTGGGTTAAATGTTAATTTAACAGTTTGCACATAACGACAAATTTCCATCCATTCAGCAGCGGAAGGGGAAATGTTATCACAAATGTCTGACCTCTGACACCATCTACCCTTGAAACACAAAAGGCGTGACCTGTATAAGCACGCAGCTATTTCAGTATCGCGCTTTTGACCAATTGTTTTCCAGCATCTGAACAGTGAGGTGCTGACAAGCGTAACCTATTCTATTATTAGCTCAATAAAAGTCTGGTTTAATGCGCCACAGGGAGATATTCCATCAGGACAGTGACAGCCAGACCTTTTCACGGGATAAGGGGGGGAGAGGGGATTTTCTGCCTGGCTACAACAATCTGGGAAACATAAAAAGTCAGCAACTGGAGATATGTGGTCCCACACAAGCAGAGTATTCTTAAACCCACCCACCCCACAAATGCAGACAGTGAACTCACCAGTCTGGTCACACAGAAGGCAAACGTCCAAACTAATGCCTGCACTGTTATTGTTGCTCCACTGGGATCCCATACAAAGAAGCCAGGATATATAAGTCAGAGTATTTTCAACTATTCATTCATAAAAGTATGACTCAGGATGGTGGGTATAATAAGATTTTTTTTGCCTTCTGTAGTCCATCTGCTATTTGAAAAGTATCATCATATTTAAGCAAGACTATGCGATGAGTGTGTGATACTGAAGGGCAGACGGTGGTTAAATAACATCTGGCCCCAGTGTGTCTTCTGGGCCTGCACAGAAAGCTGTAGTCACCCACCTTCAGAAAACCTATTAGAGTAAGTGGCAGTTCTCAGAATATAAATATGCCAGAGTTAATGGAACAGCTGACAGTCTATTCTAGGGCCTGATCACTCACCGGGACTGGGGGTGGGTGGGAAGTTGAGCATGGGGGAGGAGGGGTTTGGAGCAGCTCCCCCACCACCAAACAATGGAGTCAATTTCTACAGCTAGAATGAGGTTATCCCAAGGGCCTCTCGAAGCCCAAAGTGCCTTAAGCAAATGTGTATGTGTGCGCGCATGGAGTGGGCAGTAGACGTTTGCGGGTCCTCTACTTTACTTAGCATTCAGGTATGTTCTCATGGAAAGACCACATTTGTTATCGGTACATCTAAACTCGTGTCACTTCCAATTTATTGCCATCCAGCTGTGCTTTCTTCCGTTCCTCAGGACCACTTGAAAGCAAAGCTACAGCGTAATTATCATCAAAGCCAGCATGGGAGAAAAGTAAACTAAGTTCTTCATTTAAAATATGCTTTTGTGGACTTTTGAGTCCATAAAAGGATTTGGGAAATCAGTAGCAGAATTATATAATTAGCCTACAAAATAATCCGGTGTAGTTTCTGAGAGAAAATATGCATCTAAACTAAAGAACAGCTAAAGTACAGATCCTTCTGAAAATCTGTATGTATGTATAAACGTCACTTTGCTGTGGCAGGCTGTCTTCTTCTGTACAAGGTGGATCAGCAAAAGCCATTTGATCAAATTTGACTTCAACATTTTTTAGGGTGGGATATCTTACAAGGAGCTAGATTGGTTCCTTTCACCTGGTAGGATGTTTTTAAGCGATGTTCTGAATTTGCACAGCCAAATCAACATCTACTGCTTTAAGCAACTTAAACTCAACAGGCTTGTGACCAGCCACACACGCCAAGGCTAGTGGTCAAATTATAGGATAAGAAAGACTTTTTGATAGCTTCTTTCTTCTAACATCAGAAACAGGCTTTCACATTACTATCTTCTTTTTCTTGCGTTTGCTCCCTTTAGGGGTCACCACAGCAGATCATCTGCCTCCTTCTTACCCTCTTCCTGGCACCTCTACTGTTGCACCAACTGTCTTCATATCGTCATTCACTACATCCATGAATTTTCCATGATATTCCTTAAAATTGTTACACAAAGTTCTGTTTTGTTCCTAATGTCAAAGATGGGGAAGAATCAACAGCCTGCAGAAGTGCTGCCATTACTAACTTTTAACCAATTACATTTCAAAAGTAGTATTCCCAACACCATTTTGCAGCTAATACAAACTGCATATATCTTACCTGAGTGTTGATTCTGATGGCTCCAATTGATGGAATTTCAAAGTAGTAACCTGAAGAATAAGAGGAGAGAATTAATGCACATCTCCATGCCGAGCTTGCATCCAGTCTGCTTCACGGAGCAGCCCATGTCATACATATATTTTCAAAAATTAAACAGTCACAGTGTGCAGTAAAGTGATCCATTAAAGATTGGAGTCTAATCTCTTCATGTTATGAGGCACATTTAATAACACCATCTTCAGCTGATGATGTTGGGCACTGCAGGCATGGAGGGGCCTGTGGCCACTGACCCTTTCAGACTCGTGGCTGTGTTGCAGGATGTAAATGTGGCGGCTCATTGGGAATGCTGAGTCCAAAGCTCTGCTTCTGCTGATTAGGAATGGAGGAGAATGCCCGACTGGGTCAATAACCACGCTGCTCCCCAAGTTATTAAAGCCATGAATGTTTATACAAAGAGCTGCGAAATGGAGGCAGCATCCCCAGAATGTTAAAAAGTGGAGATAACTTTTATTATTTTGATACATTATGCCCTTTTTTTCACTTGCCTGCTCTGTGTCTCATTTATTAGCACACATGCTCATACGTACACACCTCTGCACCCTCAGACTGAGGTTCACATGTGCACACGCACAGGGCACAGCTATTTGTTACTGCTTTGTTAATAACAGCCATTGTCCAAGTGATTTCTGACTGTGTGCCAGGGAAGTGGTTACAGAGCAAACCACCGCAAGAGGTGAAAAAAGTGTGCAGTGACTAAAATGTAAATCTCCACTCTGCGCTGCAGATTCAGTAAAGATTTTCATGTTATGAACTTTACCATCACAATTACCATCATTTATTTTCTTTATAAAACGTGTTTACCTAAATTCTTTGGCGTATTAAAATTCAGTTTTCCTCAAACTCCTTCTTCACATTGAGGAAGTAATTTGGGTCTCTGTTAAACAAATACAGTGCTCGGTGATAAGACACTTTTAATAGAATAGATTTATTCCCCTGCCATAAAAAACAGGAACATGTAAATGTTTTAGAAGTGTGTCAAAAACATATGAAAAAAAGACTGAATTCACTGAGTTCATGTTTTTACACACAAATTTGAGCTGGTATATTGGAGTGGTCAGAAATGTCAGACTCAAACATAACATTTAATCACTCAAACTAATTTTTCTGTTCAGGAATCCAAGTAAATAACTGTAATTTGACATCTTAAAAAAATAAATAATGTGCTTTTCGATTTATTAATTCTAATATTATTATTTTGCCTTTTTTTAATGGTGAATTTCAAAATTCATGTATCGCAACAATAATTCAACAATAATTAGATTTTATCATGTGCTAGCGCATAATGGGAAATTAACACTCACAGAAAAATACAAAAATGATTTTGTTAAATACCAGTACTGTAAATTTAGGGCAGCTGTGGCATTTAAACCTTATATTTAAGCACTGTATGAATACATTTTCAGCAGACTCAAGGTCTGAACTCTGGTGGCCAATCCATGAGTGAAATGTCTCTTTCCCACTTTGACCCTGATGAATCCTGGTTTCGTTCTCCTGGAATATATCCATCAGGGAAGAAAAAGAATCCAATGATTCATTATAGTCGTGTAGTTTTGTGATCACAATCATTCGAGACATTTTTCCAGCCACATTCCTTCCTCAAAGATGATGGTTCACTAGCATCTTTCCAGATTTCAGTAATTCACCAGACAGTTCTTAGCCCAGTTTTGTAGTTTCAGAAATGCCCTTCGATGTTTTCTTTGCTTCATCCAGGCTAATACTGCGAAGCCTCCAAAATGGAGTAACATCTTTCCAATGTGCCTTTAAACATATTTAAGTAATGAGAAGTTACTCGCTACATCAGTTCGGGTTAAATAACCCAAACTGTTGCCAGCCCAAACATATTAACCACTGCAGTAATTATCCAATGGAAGGCTCTTCTTCTCCTCCTATTTTCTTAGTTAAATCAAGGTGGTGACTTCTTATTGGCCTGATAGTGTTTACCGTGTAGTGTAAAGAAGAATGCTTTTTCCTCCTCAGAAGAACAGAATGAACAGCTTTCTGATGACATCCAGTTTCCTTAACACTTTTACTGAGACAAGGTATTTAAACTGAAGTTTACCCAGTAAACCCGTGCACCTAATTTCATGGTGTAATTGATTTTACTTCTCTTGGTGGTGGGCATTATGATTTGTGGAATATTGTATTACTACCTTTGGATTAAATTCAACACTTTTGTGGGAGTATTAGGATCACCCACGCGGCATGTGACGGTTGCTGTTTTTATTCTCAACTTCACCTGTTTTTTGGAGATAACTTTCTTTTCTGTTTTGGATTTTGTTACACTGTGTGAGAGCATGCCGAAATGGTCCCATTGTCCTCAGAGTCACAGAGAGGTTGCTTTCTTCTTAGAATGGGATTGCAGCTCAAGTGAGGCAACAGCTAGCATCTTCAAGTGGCCTAGTTGTGCATGTTTGTGCTTTTTGGTGTGCATTAATGTGGTTTGCCGAATGTGTGTGTGTGTGTGTGTGTGTGTCATGGGTGAAGGGTTAGGGCCTGGAAGTGTCAGGGAGCTAGCTCTGCTGGAGTGAGATACCAAAGAGTAATAAGTACTGAAGATACAAGAGGACAGCTCCAGTGAGGCCTGTGTGTCAACACTATTGTCTTATGCCAGCATAGACTTTAGTAGCATGGTAATCACTACAGTCATGAACAGAAGAGAGCTTGTTGGCACAGAGGCTTAATCCTGGACTTTCCCCAGCCTGACAGGGAGATGGCATGGTAATCATCCTGCTACCAGACTCCTCCTGCTAATTAATAGCAACTTCTGGGGAGATACTTCTGAAGCCCTTGGCTTCACTGGCAATAAGCTAATCGGCACGCAACTAAAGCCCCCATAAAGGAACAGTTTCAGATAAATCACAACACTGAGAAACAAAATTAAATCAAACCACAACAGGCCGAAAGAGAAGTGGGTTAAAAACATAAGAGTGAGTCCGACAACAGCAGCGAGCTAGACTGGAGACAAATGAGCTAAGTCAAGACGAGATGCATGAAGACAAAGTAGCTCACAGGAAGACCAGCTGAGTCATGTGGGCTGTCAGACTGTGGGTCAGAGGCAGAGCTGCCTGTTTGCTGGGTTATTTCAGGGCTGCTGATCTCAGCATCAGATGCCAGAAGACATTATTTTAAAGCAACTCAACAACAGATGGAAGGCAGTGTCTTCATACCTTTCCCTGTCTGAAAGCTTTAAACCTGTTTTATTTCAGAGCACAGTGAGCATCACTGACGGGTGTGGTTGGCTGATGTGAAGTCACATTGTCCTGGTGGACACCTTTTTATCACTGTGGCAAGGTAACAGGTTAAATCAACAGGGTCTAAAAAATAAAAGTGATAAAATGTGATTACAAAGTTGCACTGTCATACTGTACTTATAGATAGTCTCCTGGGGCAATGCTGCACTTTTCAGCTCCAGCTCTTAGTATTTTTGGATTGTTTCGAGTATTTCCCATCAAAACAGTGACACATTAACTTTAATTTTGGGGAAACAATGTAGCTGGAGGGAGTTAAATCTACAAAGATGCTATTGGTTCTGGAGAAACAACCCTCCAGATTTTTAATGCGCTGGGTGTTCAGCTCCTGTGAGCAAAGTTTTTGTTTCCTCAGACATCGGTGGAGGTTACAGCACAACTCTGTGTTGACAATCTGACCCTTCGGGAAAGGTTCAAAGTGCACAACCCCGTGAAGCACTCTCAAGATTGAATACTGCGACCGATTTAGCTGAAAACTGCCTTTCTATAAATGTCACCTCCTCTACATCTCTGGGCTATAGCTAGAGATTCAGCTCCCATCAGCAATGCCAAAACTGGCTCAGTTTGACGTAAACGTTGGAAGTTTGTATTTTGTACAAGATCAATTTGTTAAGCGTTGGTGGTCAGAAAGGGACCCTTAAGGTGCTGTCTAAAAATATCAGACATGGGTTTTGATTTCTATGGGTAAAGTAGCAGAATTTTGTGATTGTGTATACACAGTGGATAAGAAAACTGAGCAAGGTCTGGCACGACATCGATAACATTAATCTTATTAATTAAACCAATTATCCTTAAAAAACGGAATATTTACTTGACTAATTCATCGTTCAACTAATTAAGGAACTACAACACAAGTCAGTGCACCCTTCATTACTGAGACGTCATCCTTGAAATATTTTCTCTGTCTTTCTGATGATTTCTGGGCATGGATGATATCAGTCTGGCACAAATCTGTGAAGAGACGTTCTGCCATTATTCACAGATGTTTCTTTTTAGATCCTCTTTGCTGCAGGGGTTACACTTTAAATTCTCCAGATGTGGGTGTTCTGCTGGATTCAAGTCAGAGGACATACTTGGCTAAGTCATAGTTCACTTTTCTTAAAAAAACAACAACAAAAAAAACGTGTGATTGTTTGTGTCTCTTGCCAAGCTTCTTGACACTACGAGCCCACACTTTATTCTGCATTTGAGCAAGTTTACTTTATAAATGTCACCTCCTCTACACCTCTGGCATTAATGCAGACCCGAATCAGCATGCACCCACCTCCATGTTTCAAGGTCAGACCTATGCAGTCACTCTGGTATTCCTTGCCAAGTGCACACCAAACACTGAAATCCAGACAAATGGATTTTTGCTTCATCGGAATAAAGAATTTGTTGCTCATACTCATCAGGCTTTCTTTTTTAAAGTGTAATCGTGCAATTTTGTGCCCTCTCATAAGGAAAAGGCCTCTGCTTAGTGCTTTGAGGACTGCCACAGCGGATCCTTATGAAAATCTGTTGTTCCAATTTAAGGTTGTGAAAATTGCTAATTGTAATGCACTCCTGAGGTCAGCCCACAAGCTTTCAGGGGTTCACTTGTTCAGGCAGTTTGTATTTCATTATCCCAGGACAAAAGAGAGAAAGAAAGAAAGCCGTGTGAGGTTTTCTTCTAAAATCTTGAGAAATCCAAAAACTGAACTGCATATGTAATAACTTCTGTAACGGAAGTCACAGACAAACAGACTTTTGGTGCAATGGTACTTGTATAACACTTTTCCACTCTAGTTGAGCACTCAAAGCCTTTTTACTATAAGCCTTATTCACCCATTCATACAAGTGTCTTTTTCTATGCACAAGTGCTTTAAACCTAATCTTCACACGCTCAAACTCTGATGGGTGCATCGGGGAAAATCAGGGTTCAATAGCTTCTAAAAGGACACTTCTACATGCAGACTAGAGGGACCATGGATCAAACCACCAACCTTCATTTAGCAGACGACCCGCTGGACCTCCTAAACCACAGCTGGTTACAGGTGTACTTATGATGCTGGTATTTTCAATGCCGTCTCTCTATTCTATTTTAAACTAAAAGCTAAAAAGCTCTCCCTCTTATAGAGATAAACAGAATTGAAATAAATATTGTAAAGTAATACAATTTTGACAGTTTAGCATTTTAATTATAGTACAAGGGTTTCTACATATAATACACCAAATTTATTTTCAGAATTTTAGTTTAACAGGAAGAAATATTGCCTCACAACATGAAAAGTTCAGACTTCCCCACTGTCTCATTCCCTGTAGATGTTCTGTTTAGACATGTTAGCTCTTTGATAAGAACGGCACCCTGATTATTCTAAGAAAGATCATTTAACACACTTTGTATATAACTTTAAGTAATATCTTTACAGAGGAATTCTTTATTTTGAATAGCGCTCTGCAAACAAATGGACACAGCCTATCTGTATGAATAATTACAGCATGGGAGTTCTGAAAAATAAATTAGGCATGCTAAATTTAGCTATTTTCACTTTTTTTTTTTTGCATTTCCCCCTTCAGAATGACTTGACTGAGACAATGTCATTTATGAGGGTCCACAAGTATTCTAATAAATAGCATTATATTGTTTCGAGGGCATGTGGTGGATGTATAAACACAGCACACTGTGTTTTTAAGCACACATCAAGTATGTAGAAGCCTACATTGTGATTAATGGCGACCCAAAGCATTGCCTTTTCTTAGACTTTGCATACAAATATGAACTTATCCACTTACCTTTATTGGCGCATGCTATCCACTGCAAAGGGGTGACATCGTAGTTATGCTGGCCGACAGAGAAAGTGAAAACACGAACCTGATTGGAGAAAAAAACAGAGAAAAGAGACGAATCACATGAAGGAAATATATGCATAAAAAAAGCAACTGACAATAATCCACAAACGTACTTACTGGAAATAAAGTCACCACCATGTACACAAACTTCAACTGTATTGATTGACCTCGCATATACAACACATCTCCAACAGTAGACAGCAGTGACACAGAAGTGAAACTGCAGATTAATCCTATATAACAGCATTCGTCAAGAAGGAACCGCAGAGTAATGAATACTGGTAGAACTATGAAATCAAGGAAATGAGGGGTGGAAGTGACAACAAGCTACTAGTGGAGTATCTACTGGCTGTAATATTACAGGCTCTGATGATAAAGTGGCTAATTAGTCATCAGGTCAGAGCTGTTAACACCAGCAGCTAAACAACAAAAGAGACAAAATAAAAGGAAAGGAATGAGAGAGGGGAGCGAGTTGAAGACAGACTAAAGAGATTAAAAAAAAACAAAAAAACCCAAAACAAATGGGAGTGAAGAAGCTTGGAGAGCACTTTATGTGCACAGATTGGAGGGCTTGGCATGTCTGACTGTCTAGCTAACAGACCTGCTTATGCTATATTCAGACAATGTCAGCAGAAAACAATGAAAACTGGGAGAGAAAAGGCAGTTTCAGAACAGATAGCATCCTCATAGGGACAAACTCACTGTTTTGTTGGGCCAGTTGTACTTCTCAAAGATTTCCTGTGCGCGATCCTCTCCGCCATCTGTAAACATCATTATCATCTTATTGCAGTTGGCCCTTGGGGCATTGCTCTCCTGTGGCACAAGAAACAAAATGAGAAGGAGCGAGCAAAGAAATAAAGGGAAACAAGGCAGGGAGACATGCTAAAAAAAATGCAACAGTAAAGGGGCAAGATGCTAAAACATATCCACTGCCCGACTTTAGTGAAATAATTACAAGTACTTAATTAGCATTAGTTATTTTACCATTAACAAACAACAAAATGATTACAAAGTGCTTAGTAATTGGTTAATAATTGGTCTTTAAACCATATATTTGAGCTGCTGGGATTGTAAAGTTGGAAATGAGGTTTATAAAAAGTCAATGGTTATTAAACACTGATGGGACAGTATACTGCCAGCAGTGTAAATCACAAGACTGTGGACCTGCGGTTTGTGCACTCTTTTGCACACTCGCTCACTCTTTAATTTAATTTCACTCATTTTTTGGTTGAGTTTCAACCATTAAAGCTACTTGATTAAATTCTGGAAAAAGTTGTGGTTTAATTTAAAAACACACCCCTTCTCAAAATGAATAAAGTGAGCTAAGATCCAAGGACACTTCAACATATTGACTAGAGAAGGTGGGAATCGAACCATTAACCTTCCAATTCGTAGACAACCCGCTCTGCCTCCCTTCATTGTAAAACCAAGAGTTCTCACTAAGAATCCATATGTGATCAAACCAGTATTTCTATCTATTATTCCTTTCCATGTATTATTTCTGCTATAATTTCTTCTTCTTTTTTCCTTCATCTGTTTCAAAAAACCCCTCCTCTAATCCACTCATTGCTTTACTGACGTATTAATAGATTTCTTACTTGGCAGACAAAAGCTTCTTCACATTAGCGCAATTTTAGGATTGCGTCTAAAGTATACAACCTTATTCTAGCATTAAATCTGGTTGTCTCGGAATCGTTTTCACTAGCATTATAGCCTCCGCCACCCTCCTGCACTGCAGCTGTCATTGATATGCAGACCAGCAGCAAGTCAATCTGACAAGATTCTAATAAAGACAAATAATACTGCGACAATTACATATTTTTATTGTGCTTTTGTCCCCAATCATGGCAGTGAGACAGCTACAGACAGCGATTAAAAGGGGCCTTTTTATTTTTCATTCTGCCAGCAAAAGGGAAGTTGGGAGGGTGGGGGTATGGAGGGGAGATCACTTGGCTCCATGCCTCCGAGCCCACCAGAGGAATATAAAGTGTCTGTGGCTGATATCCTCTGGGCTGCGCTCATCAATCATCCCATCAGAGCCCATTAGGGTGGCAGCCTCCTAAAATACACAGCAGCATACGGAGCTGAGGCAGCACCTGTGTCGGGAGCACGTGGATCCCTGCCGCTGACAGACCTCACCACGGTGCTGGCTGCTGGAAAAGCTAGCCGTCACTCCACTGCTACCGCAGTTATAATCAGACTTGCCTTCAACAGTGACAGCCCTCTGGAAATGTCTTACGCAAACCTCAGCCACTCACTGTCAGCTTTGAGTTATCACTGTAAATTCTGTTTTATTAATTGGATTAGACAGTAACGTCAGCCACAGAAAAACAATGCGCTCAAGGATCGCCTTTCCCTGAAAGGCTCGTTGGCTCTTACATTGAGAAGCTGTTCAAAGGCAAATGTGAAGCCAGATTTGTAATCTGTGGTCCCTTTGGCTTGCATACGCATGACGGCTTCCTTGAAGATCTTCTTGTTTCGAACGTTGGCCTGGACCAAAGTCCTGAAGCAATCTACTACAAAAACTGCCTTTTCATTGAACTGGAAGGAGACATAAGAGGAATTGGATGATTTGCCCATTTAAAAAACAGTTGTAAAAGTGAATATTTCTACGTAACGTATGTATGTGTGCACAGTTCATGGAGACAGGATGTAGACGTGGGTGTGTGCAGATGTAAGCTACCCTGCTCCTGGCTGGCAGTAAACACTGGTAATTACAACTTTCCACACCAAGAACAGGTGCACCTGAAACGCCAGTGCATTACACTGAACAGAAACCCAGCCAAGGTAATATAATCTGTCTCATCTCATCTACCAAATTAGCCTAAAACTGTGTATATGCATGTGCTCGTGCTTGCGTGTGTGGCATCTCTGCACGCTATTAGCAGCATGTTTGTAATAGCATGTTTCAAATGATGTTTCTTCTCAAAGGTCAGCTTCAGCATCAATTAATGTTTTCAGGACAGATTGATGTAAACTACTACATAAGAAAAAAGATGGCATTTTGATTAGGACGGTATCATGTCGTATTTAAACTGGCAGACAAAGACAAAAAGAATTGCAATGCTGCATCTTCAAATGTTAGGGAGACCAGAATCTGTGCCATATGATCAAAACCAAATTAATCATGTCACATGTGCTAATACATTACCATATACTGTTATAACTAATTATATGGCCCTTACAAGTGAAACTAGATCACTTTTGGTTAATTTGTATTTTTTTTTTAATGTATTTTGTGTTTGGAATGAATTCAGAGCAAGTTTTTCTAAGCCCACACTTTTTTTTCTCATTTTATAAGGGTGAAAATCAGATGCTTTCCCACCCAGATTACCATGCTCATTTATTGCTCTTAGAGCTGGGATTTAGAAGCATACAGTGGCTAAAAGCAATGGATTATGAGGGATTACTGAAGGGAGTCGACAAACAGAGCCACCACACCGAGCAAGAGGACGTGTTCGTATGCGTGTGTGTTTATGCGTTATCTGCCCCGCAATATAGAATAACATTAAGATTCCCCTACACATTAGTCTCAATAGAAAACTTGGTAATAAGAAGAGTAAAAGAGGCAGACGGGCACAATCCTACAGGGAGAGCAGTGAGGGAGGTCAAGCAGACAATGTAATGAGGGAAGAGAATGGTTTCCACAACAACTGGGAGCTGAATGACCAGCTTACTAACTCCCTGCTTGAGTACCACCTGCTTAATGAATACCACAAATATTTATGTTGACGTTGTTCTCAGAAGAGATTTGTATTCGCGCTCATTGCAAATGTGGTCTGCAAGCTTCCACTTACACTAGCCACATTCACATAGTCATCATCTGATAAAGTGTCTAGCATCTCCACTACGGAGGTCTTCATGAGCTTCAGAGTGAGTCCGCTGACACTTCCACTCCTGCAGAAAAGAAGCAATGAAGCACTTGCATGCTCAGTTATATAGAAACATTTCATTTGAATGAATTCATTTTTATTTTTGGTCATGTCTACTTTTTAAAACAAAATTGTGGGTTGTACTCAGAAACTCATGCATTCAATAAATGGCATGCATATTTAGGAGGAAGACCAATATAAAAAAAAATTAAAGTTAAAAAAGGAGAATCTGAATCTTCCTTTATGTTTGGCCTTTTGTCAGACCAACAGGTGGCACTAGCACCCTTTGAAGGAGGCATACACTCCTACCAGAAAAAAAAGGTTAAAAGAGAAGCGAGACACTCACACATCCACAATGATGACCATGTCCTTTGGAGACGATGCACCTTGGATATACCTGGACAAAGGGAGACAAAGAATGGGCTTTAATTTGTTCCCATAATCTCTGAAAATTGCACTTTAAAAAGAAGCCAAAGTCACAATGAGCTGAGCCATCATAATATGGAGCAACCACGCCTGAGCCCACTTAAGCTACAGAATACTGAAAAGGCTTATGTGCTTAGAAGAGTTAATAAGTTGTTATATACTTCAGTGTTGGCTACAGCTTCTGCGAACTGACTTCAACACACATAGTCCTCTTTGCCGAACAACAATGCCCACTCTAAATAATTACTGCGTGAGACAAAGTAATTACTAGTTTACAGACTAAATATATAATAACACATTTAGATTAGTACTGATCTGCACAACCCCCTTTTAAGATGGCACTTTTAAAAATACCTGTGAAAAATAAAAATGTATTCAGTACAGTATGATCAGAAGATTGACTCAATTATTAATTAGCACCGGTAGCCGTAGTTACTATTTTTACAAGGGCTAGGGATTTTTGTTTTGATATTCAGACACACTATTTTACTGCTAGAGATATATATTTTACTTTCTACATAAATTAGCAAGTTTCTTGTTGCTTTAAAAAAAATATCATCTCAGTCAGGTCACCAAAAGCTGTGCTGGAGACATCCTGAGATTGCTCGAGTCTTTAATTTCAAGTAGAATTTAGAGAAAAGCACACTTTGTGTCACTAAATTCCAACAGCACAAAATTTTCCAAAACAATTTCTTTTTGTAGTGCTAGTAATCCTGCTGCTTTCACTGATAATTATTTCAACAAATAATTGTAGGAGTCACGAAGAAAATACATCTTTAATTTTTTATCCTGTTATGCTATGGTGACTCATGGAGTCTGCCGAGCAATATATTTAGTCACTTGAAATTTACTGTAAAGGAGCAGCCTGAGTAGTGTTGACCTGCTCAGTGGAGAGCCTGTGCTGAGCTAAGTGCTGTCAGTAAAATAAGATAGCTGATGTTCTGTTCCTTTGATGACTCATCAGTTGGGCGTCAAACCACATTATTTACTCTGGAAGGCCATTTTTTGCTTCTTTTTATTTATTTATTTATTTATTTGGGGTGGGGGTGGGGGCGGGGTGCACAAGCTGCTTAACCCTTTCATGCATGAATTATGACAATCTAAATCAGTTTTTTTTTCTTAAGTATTTTTTATTCATCTTTAGGCATGAAAAAAAAGATTTTTGAACTTGTATGTGGATTTTGAACTTCATTTTTTTAAACATGTACTTTTGTCATTCTTTTTTAAACATGGCAGGGTCCGATGTAGTGGTTTATGTGCAATTATACCATCAACACTGACACAAATACAAGAAAACAGCCTTTGAATAGCTGTTCACTTTAGTGACCACTATGCGTGAAAGGGTTAAGATCATTGTGCTTCATCTGCAAACAACTTCTAAAATAGGGCTTTTCTGATGTGTGCGTCTGCCACGACACAAGCCCACAAGGCAGGCGCAACAGTGAGCTAGCTGCCCAGACAACTTGCGTCCTGGAAGAAGCGCACACATAACATCTGTCCAGTGTTGATAGAGGATGACATACAGAAGGAAATCTGAAATCCCCTCAGTCTCTTCCAGCAGCAATTAAATTCACATTTACCACTGATGCAAAGAGAGCTGAGATTGATGGACATTATATGCTTTTCTGTGGAGCGCTGGAACGAGGGAAGCGGTGGGGGTTGGAGTGGTGGTGGGGGGGTTCAAATGTGAGTACTAGTTTGACATTCTGGGAAGCGAGCAGGCAAGCAGTTAGCAGCAGTCTTCGGCAGAGTAATCATCAGGGGTCTCTTTCTGCTGATAATCAGCCATTCCGCTGAGTGTGGAGAGAAGCCAGCTGCCTGTGGGCCAGAGAGGCTCTTTTCTTATGCTCGGCCAAGCTGATATGGAGGTAGAGCAGCGGAGTCTCAGCAGGCTTCGCCACAAGTCTCAGTGCTCCCGTTCACTGGCAGGCGCCACTTCAACCTGCAGAATGACCTCTGACCCATTCTACAGTGACATCTACCCAGCACAGTGCTTGGGCTGCTCTAATCCATATTAAGACACGATCTGGACCTTACTCTGCTGAAAACCTGCCTGAAACCCCCCCAGATGGAACCAGGGCGATGTACCAGCACTGCCTCCCGTGAGGTCGATTAACTGAGCATGCCCAGAGTTAACATAGGCAAAATGTATGAATGCGTAAAAGAGAGAAAGAGAGAGAGAGTGTAAGAGCGAGAGGAGCAGGAGGAGGGAGAAACCAATTATTTTCAATAATAAAGAATGCCACATCAAAGGTAGAACTTCCACAGCTCTCCACAAGTGTGTGGCGTATAAAATCAGGTCTGGAACCATGAGCCATGCTGGCATGCATGACTTTTATCAATTTAATTACTGAAATCTTAATTTGAGGCGGGGGGGGGGGGGGGGGGGGGGGGGGGGGGACTCCACCACTTTCTTTTGAGTGGAAGGGGTTTGTGAAAGCGATCATCGATGCAGGACCAAAACTCGGTCAAGATGTGGTCCACGTCTCCACTCCCTCAGGCTCATGGATGGAGACACCACGCCTGCAGATTGAGCGAGGGTCATTTGGCGAGGGCTGATGCCCATAGACCTACTGCAGGATTTCATTAACTTCTGTGGTCAGTCTATTTCTCATAGAGGAGAATAGTCCTTTAATGGGTCTTCAAGTTATTTTGAAGGGGGCTAAATGTTAATTGTAATGCACTGCAGACCTCTATTACTTAGTCATTATAGGTCATCTTCAGCTGCACCAATGTAAAATCTCACAATGGAAAACGGTGCGAGTTTTGGGTCTGAAATATGCAGAGAAAATATTACTTTCAAGCAGATCGTTTCTCTCTAACTGTGAGAGAGGCAGCATTGATCAGCAGTAATGGGGTTTAAGAAGAATGTGCACGCGGTGATAGAGTAAGGAAGAGTATCACATGAGCAAGGATAGCGTCATTCAACACTGGAGCTATAGTGCTGCCATGGCTGATCTTCCACAAAGATTGTCTTAGTGTATCAGCACTCGTCTCTTTCTCAGCCTTTCCAGTGCCTGAAGTACAAATGAATTTTCTCTACGCCTCTGAGCAGAGAGCAACAGGATCAGAGAGAGCGCAATGGAGTCAAGAATTTTCAGTCTCTGGGCTGATACGCCGTTCTACTGTTCTGACAGATAAAAATCACAAATCGAGGCCGGCATTACTATATAATTCTCCCCATTTTGACTCATGGATCCAGATGTGTTGTTTCTGCATGGATTCCAGTCAGTAATTACCTCTCAGCTTCTGCCCACTGATGCCATTCTTTCCCTGTCATTACCCAGTCTCCTGCGTGCCAAGGCCAGGTGACAAGCAGATGGGCCTGGCTGGTGCTGAACGGAGCCCTGTCGCCCATTCTGTCCCCCGGCGACGAGACCGTCAGCCAACAGACACAACATCTCGGCCTGTGTCCTATCTGTCCATTCTCGTTTAGTTATGGTCAATATTTTACCACAGACCCTAAGCCATCAGAAATAGTGATAGCGGGTATTTTACTACAGTATTTCACATGAACAGGTGTCAGTTCTTGTTTACCCTGAGAACAGCTCATTACAGAAGATAAACTAATGTGAAAGGTCTCCTTCTGAGTCCACCTCGTAAGCCCAAATTTAATTCAACCTGTTCATTACACCTGTCCATAGCATCTATTAAATATAATATAGAAATGACTACTAGGCATGCAAGGATCACTGTATGATGGTAATAGACCATTTAGTGTGACTTGTGAAGACAAAGACATTATGTAAACTAGAAAAAATGATTAATAAAGGGATGTAACAAGGAATTTTGCACCTTGTTACATCCCTTTATTTTGAAATCACTACTCTACCTTATAATGCTGTTGGAAAATTAATCTTTTTGACTGTTAGTTGGACAAAACAATTACTGGGCTGCCATTACCTCCGAGAACATGTGAAGAGCAATTACTTCTAGTTGTCAACGTCTTGTTGAATAAAAGATTCATCAAAAACAGAAATCCAAAATTAATCAGTAAGGAAATAATCACTAGAGCGGTCGTTTAGGAAAGCATGACTGACATGTGACATAATAGCTAATTGCAATTGCAGAGGTTTAACTGGCTATGGTCTTTTTTTAAATTTTTTTTAATAAAAAGCAAGTCTGGACAAAAGTATCGATTTTTACACCCCGAATCACATAACATCCGTCGTGTACTCTACATAAATGTATCCATACACTCACAAATATCTAAAATCAAGATATAGCCTGATTTGTGCGAACAGCAGACATGTGCTCTTTACTCTGAGGTGGAAGGCGGTATTGCTCTAAGTGATAAGTTAATCAAAAAGAAATGCATTACACAAGCAATGAAAACAATGACATATTGTTTGTTGTGGTGATTGTGTTTTGCTCCTTTTGTAACAGTCTGGTAAAGGGAGTCTCATTGGAATTCATGAAATAGTTTTATCAAGGCACCACGTTGTAAAATCAATACATTAACTGTGCCAGGGGGACGGGCGTGTATGTGCGCATAACTCGCTCAGCAGATTGTGTTTATGCACCCTGACCCATTCACCAAAATGCTGTGCATTACATTTAAATTGGAGGAATCATCTTCTACATACATTTCAGAAACATGCAGATACACATCACACGATCCATGGAGTGCGGGAAAAAAAAAGGTTTTCTGTATTGTTTGAGTGAGTTGCGCTTATTAACCGCAGTGTGCAGATAATGAGCTGCATGCATACATACATACTCTGTATAATGAAACTGACACTATAAAATGTGAGTTTTCTTCACAGTGATACGCTTGATGAGCATGCATCATATAAAATAGATATATGGAGAATAACCACAGATTAATGGGAGAATTGTAACACAGGGAAAGTGTGTTTATGTGTGTGCGTGCGCGTGTGTGTCTGCTCCCTTATGTGCGTGGATTTGTGTTGTGCTGATGGGCTTATTATTTTATGGACTGCTGCTCTCTTAGTGCTCCCGTGGATGTGGCAGGCGAATAAAGATTGAATTAAGATAACAATATAGGAGGACAGCGCCCAGAGAGCCTGCAGGAGAAAAAGATGTTGTCTGCCATTTATTTATTCCACTTTCTGTTGATTATTGGAAGTGTTGGCACCAAGATGAGTCACGTTTCCATATTTTCAGATATGCCTGTGAATACAGGTTTTTTTTTTGCTCAATTTTTTCACCACTTTTTAATCTGACATAAATACTGCATATTGAATTAGTCATGCATATTTCTTTATAGTAAAGATTAGCAAGCAGCCAAGTATCGGCCTGACACTGTCGTTTTAGCAGTTGAAATATCTTTTTTTATTGCAAACCTTCTGATAAAAGCCTGCTGCATCACCTTCAGTAGGCCTCTCTTTTGGCCCGGCTTCTACCTGAAGTCGGGAGAACAAAGAGAAAAGAGGGGGCAAAGCTCGACGATCTATATATATTAGAATTGTGTTTTCGGGAGCTTCAGCTTCGAGGATTGACCGCCATAGTCATAATATTTATAAAGAGGTTAGATTGACTTCTTGAAGAAATCAATACGTGATACAGCCTACATGCTGTTGTGAACCTGGGAGGTAATGGGATCTTTGCAACGCTTGGCTAACAGGACTGCATGCCTGTCTCTGGTTATTTCTTTCTTCGCCTTTCACTTTCCCCATCTCCCTCTCCCTCACTTCAACCTCTGCTTCGCTTCCCTTGATAACAAGTGCAGACATTATAATGGACAAATGTTAATAATTAATGTCAGAGCAATTGGAGATAATTAAGTGTGTTGACTGGACCATTAATTTTCCTGGGGCTGTTGGTAGGGGAACAGAAGGGGAGAAAGACCATCTGTAAAGGAAGGTGGCCCCTCTGTTTTTTACATTTATTAATTAATACATTTTTGTTTTCCACAGAAGACCTCCACGGGCAGCTCTGGCCAGGTCAGTCACACCACTATCAGTTGCTCCCAGTTAAACTACAGGTCTTACACTACAAAAGAGCTGCTGCTCTTTGATGGGACTCTTCTTATAGTCGACATCAGTCCTTATATTACTGAAGGATGGTACTGAGATTAGATCTGTGTATTCTCTGGCTTTACTGGTATTTGCAAAGGTGTAGAATCTATAACATCTGACTGGTATCAGCCCATGTGATCTGATTTATGTGTAGGAAGAAAAGAGCTGGTTGGTATGTGAGTAGAAAGTGTGTGTTAGCCATATTTAGTCACTATTTGTGCACATTTTCTTTTGGTACATCTCTGTGTTGTGGACTAGCTGTTGCTGTAAATGAAAGCAATTTAAAGTTGTACCTTGTATGATGTGAGATGAGCACAAAACTACACAGATGAGTACATCTTTGGAACCAAAGGCCAAATGTCGAATTCCTTGAGGTCACTGAAATGGTGACTAGCCAAACAAATCAGCAAATTGTGCCATAAGTGGCATCTCTGATTATGCAATGAATCTTAACGTGCAATACGTAGTGAGGGTATAATAGCAATATATCTGGGTCCAAACGCTTTCAGTCTCAGTGAAATAAACAGAGTAGCTTTTCTCCCGGGTTTGATAATACATTTTTACTGCCTAGGCTTTCATGAAAAAGTACTTTTAAAAGGTTTAAAGGAATTATGAATTAGCAGGAAGTTAGCATATGCCATGTTCTGAGCATAGTAGTTCTAAAACACTAAAACATACTGCTCTGTTAAAGTTTTCAAGTTAAACAGAAACACAAAAATAAATCGTAACGGCATCTGAAGGGTTAATGAAGTTAGGCAAGCTGACATATAATGATGTGCTCCCTGGTGGGGAACTAGGCTAACATATACACATGACCACAGGGAAGCTGTAGGATGAGAGTTAAATTATTCTCAATAGTCTTCATGTTAAAGATCAGGTGACAAGAGGAAAATGCCAAAAACAGGCTAAACTTCAGCCAAAAGAGCATCTAAAGTGATCCATCCACAGCACAAGGGTAGTTATTAATATGCTCCTGTGTGGTTTGGATTACTCACTATGAAAAAGTCTCGATCCAAAGCTTGATATCCACACTAAAATTTTAGTCAGCCTGTGAGTGAGTCTTTGCTGATAAGTGCAAATATTTGGTGTCTGGTACACCCTGAATCCACAGGCTGTGGTGCACAATGTGTATAAATTGCAAATGTTAAAAATATAAACAAAACAACCTCAACCAATACAAGTAGATCCTGAGAGCAGGAAACAGGGTTGATACATCATCCCCGAACAAGTAGATATAGATGTGTTTACTGCTTCACACTGCTGTCTCTCATATACCAGCATGTAAATACACATGTAATATACAATATTTTTAAGGTGGTTGTTCAAAAATTCAACTTTGTTTCTTGTGAAGTCTTCAACGTGAATAATTTTATAGCATCGGAAATGCCAGCGCCTTATATTAGCTAACTCTAGATATTGCTCTTTACACTGTGAACCTGACCAAATTTGCCCCTTCTGTTTCTTAAGATGAGACATCAAATGAAGAAAGGAAAAACATTTGTATCAACCCTGGTAGACTTGATAGAGCTTTAATGTGTGAGCTTTAATGCTTCAACAAATAAGGTGGCAATGTGAACAGGCTTTCAAATGCTAGTTAGCTTCTGCAACTGAAAAAGAAGACTTATAGTTGACAAATCAATATATTCTCAGATTTGAAATTTCCACCTATCGCACTTATGTGTTTGAAGTGCTGTATTTCTTTTGTGTATCAAGATATTCACATTCTGTTGGGTTTTTTAAATACATGTAGAGGAACCTCTGTCACACCTAACTTAAGCTCAATCAGAGCTTCTATAGAAAATAACACGAGTTCAGGTGTAGCATGAGCCATTTTGCAGTTTTATTAATTTATAGTGTTCCATCATATTCATTCATTACCTGTTTTTTAAATCAAAGACTTATGTGAAATGTGAAAAACATGCTTTGTTTATGTGTTTCTTTTCTACCTTGACACATCACAAATTTTTGGCGCCTATCCACTGAACTACTAAGCATAGAAACTATCTCCGAAAGCACATCTGAAAACGCCTCTAAATGAAAACTTAGAAAATGTGCACAGTGGCAGCCACAAATGCACAATACATATTTTGTTACACACACAAAAAAGAAGGACTGACACATATGTTGTGCTCTTCTTAGCTTCTGTACACCTTGCATCTGTCACCGCAACGGATGCCGCTATCTACAGCTGCCACACGACGGGCTTACCTAACACCAGGAGACTGGTTTTGGAAAATGCGTGATTGGCCGACCTCTCCGGAGAATGTCAGTTGGGGAGACAGCACGTTAGAGTATAATCACACGAGTCTGACTTGACATATCATGACACTCCCTGCCACGGCTGCGCCACTTAGCGCGGCTGGGCACAAGTTGCTAAGCAACAGGCTACCGGAATGTCGAAATCTCCAACATGAGTAAAAGCTCAACAGAAATGACAGTGACAAACATGGACAACCGGGGCGGTGGGTGGGTGACAAGGTGTTCCTCTGCTGAAAAAAATACCCCACTTCCACTGTCCACCCTGTCACACCTGCTCCGCCGTCCTTGTCAACCTTCTCACCCCCCCCCATTCATTTCTGTCTCCGGGAAGAGTCGCCCAGTCACAACATGTCTAACAAGAATTAAAATTCGGTTTACTTCTGTTATTGCACTGACAGATCACAGACAGGATCACTGTTTTAACATGTCCTGCTGCACACTGCCTTGTGTTTTCCAGTGTTTTACATGTTTCTAGTGCTGGCTGATGTGACAGTGCAACACAACTTTAGAGACATAAGTCTGGTGTTAATTTAATTAAACTGTCAGGGAACACCTTGTTAGTCTCATGTTTGTACACTGAGGTGGCAATTTTTTCATTTGGAGACACAATCTGTGATCTTACTGTAAATAGAAGTGTCACCCCGAACAACTTGAGTGTTAGGCCCGTCTGCCACCCCTGCCCAGCATCTGGGTGTTGCCAAGGGTTACCTGCTAATTGTCTAACGCCTGACGAGGTAAGGATTAAGGCATGCCTGAGGGCGGATAGAAGTGAGAGACACCACTTCTTGCCTCCTTCCCTTTGGGTATGTTTTAGCTGATATTATACGTACTTAAAAATGAATCCAGTGTTAATCATTTTTAAAGAACGCGCCAACTCTGAGACTCATAACTGGTCATTTAAACTCAAATATTTTCTAATATTATCAAATATGTCATCAAACATTAAATTGTACCTTTTTTAAATAATATTTTTTGTTAACAATTCACATTTGGCATACAGATTTAACACAATTCATTAAATAGCGAGACCTGTTTTTGGGGGGGTTTTCTTTTTAAGATTTCAGCACAAGAGGCACGAGTCTCTTTGATTTCGTATCTGTAGAAAGCCTTGACTCACCTTTAATAGAAAGTTTGAGTTCCTCTGCATGTGCAGATCTACCTGTGCTAACACAGATAGATCTGCACCAAGCCATGATGCATTTATGGCATCATGGCTTGGATCTCTCATGTAGCCTGAAGATAAATAAAACACAACCCGAGGAACTGAACAGTAAAAAAAATGATCCCTGGACTGCATTTGGGGACAGGTCTCTATTTATTTGCGTTGCCCCTAACTGTGAGACATTTTATAGACTCAGCTTTAAATCGACTACTTGGAAATGCAGTAGTAATAATTATCTGAGGGAATACGAATAGTTTTAAAAACCACCGGGTGTGTTTATTTGATGTCATCTGCACTTGTTGATCAGGATGGGTGCACAGCAATCTCCCAGCTTTCATGGATGAATAAACTGAACCTTGACGGGACCTTAAAACTCCACTAGAACATGAAATGAGTAACTGATTTTATTTTTAATTTCATTTCATTTAGAAGATCATGGCTTTTGTCTATCATTGTCAGACTCAGACAAATTTCAAGATATTACATTTGTGGAATAATGAGTTTCATATAAACAGTAACACAATATAAAGGGTCGCTTGCATTTGCTTAGTTCTGAGGTAGTTCTTGTTGACTTCATCTGCCAGCCTGGCCTGACCTCAAACAGCCACTCACTTTGAGCTGGCTGGAGACAGAGATGGAAAATGGGGTCAGGTCTAATCAACATTGCTGTCATGATTATGTCCAGTTCACTCCAACCTGTAACCAGGCAACAGCCTGCGCTGCCACAAAGCTGATGTGACAGTGGCAGGTAGACAGAAAGTCGAGGGGTGGACAGGAAGCTCGGGCGGGTGGGTGTTTAGCCTAACGCTGCCTATTTCTGTCCAGCTCATCACTCTTTATAGGTATTAGCAGTTAAACACAAAACACACGTCAAAGTGGGCACCCATTACACCCATTTGCCAAGAAAAGGCTTCGTATATATGTATTGTGTATCTATATGTGTATCTTTACTGTATGTATACTATTGTGATAAGTCCGGAAACAGTCAATGAACCGATTGAGTTAAATATTATTCTTTTAGCTCTGAGCTGAAGCGAGCACAGGACTTCTACTTCTTCTATTTTTATTTCCTTCACGTGAAGCCAGTTAGGGAAATCCTCTAAAAATGATGTCCGTTTTAAATTCATATGGGGTATTTCGAGCATTTTTATAATAGCTGCATCGATGCACACAGTGTGCTACGTTGTGAAGAGCATTTTAAATACAATCACAGGTTATGTTGTTTCACCGAGCAAATAATTATAAGGCTTATGAAGATGAAATTACCACAGATGATTTTCAATATAAAAACAAAAGGCATATGCAGTGAAGAGACACAGGCCGTTGCCTCTGTTATATCACACAAATTAAAATGTGAAAATGACTACAGTGCGCGCGTGTGTGTAGGCTGAAAACAGAACACAATTTGCCATAGTCTTAAGATAGTATGCCAGCAAAGGTGTTGCTTTTTTCCCTTTTTACTTTCTCTCTGCTGCAACTGCTGATGTTTGCATAGGAGTCTGCAGGTCTGCTCTCATCTGAACAAACTCTTTGCCCCTCAATGCTCAGTGGGACTCACCTGGTAAACACTCAAATTCAATACAAGGATGGAACACCCTGCAAATTTCAAAGTATAACAACTTTATCTAAGAATTTAGAGGAGGTTAAAAAAATATTCACACTTTGTCATTAACAGGTAAAAGCTGTTTATACAGCAGAAACACTTCCCTCTCAGGTTATACTGAAAGCTGGCCTGAGCTGAGTTCATTGAATGATGATCCAAATTATTTATAAGCAACACTGTGCAGTGTGTAAAGGATAATAATACAATTTTTGCATTCACCACATACATATCTGACTCCAAGTAAAGCCAGCTACTTTCCTATTCTTTCTAAAATGGCCAGCAGGCATTAATAATAATGCAACAAAGCATACAAATACTGTGGTATTATGCCAAGACTTGTGGACAGGAGTTCTCTATAAAGAAGGTACTTACCATGGTCTTCTGCGGACATCGTACAGGTCAATCTTGTTGGGTGCCCTCCATGGAGTTGCTAGAGAGCACAAGAAAACAAATTATAGCCCATCCAGTGCACTGTAGGATGTTTCAGACCAGATTAGATCAAGGTAATCATAATTTCAGTCTGTCTATCAAGTTACCAGTAGAGCCATCTGATAAGAGATTGGCAATGTTCTCCAGCTGAGGAGCCCTAGGGTCAATTTAGACTCTATCTTATAGTAAGTTATGAGGCATGACTGTTGACTGACTGCTCTGCAGCCTACCTGGGTAGTATCGTGTCATGCCTGTGGCACTCCCAAACACCTGCCAGCGGAGAGAGCTGTCCTCCCTACGGTTTTCAATGAAGACCCTCTCCAGTGCCTGGGTCCAGTTTAATTCATTAAGGATGACGGGGGCTGGGGGAAAAGACAGAGAGTGAAGCACATGAGAAAAGACTCATTATGGTGAATTGGAACAGATATTTATGCAGACTTTACAGTGATTTGTTCTTTTCTTTTGGGATTTTTGTATTTTTTTGGTGCACAATAGATGCAACTCAGAAGCTATTGGTTAAATAGAAATACTAAGATGTAACTAGACCCCATTATTTAAGAGGGTCACACAATTCTCAATGCCTCTCAGCATGCTGATTTTCTGAGAATAAAAAAAGTAGTCACTTGTCAATATTATTACCGTATATCTTCTAGTAGTGTCCTGTCTCTTATTGATGCCCGGTTCTAATAAACAGGGAGTTTGAAAACATGTCACGACAAATAGTAGCCGGTCTCCTTTAAGCGCCGGTCTGTAAACATCGATCTCCAATAACCCAACGCCTTTTCCATACGCTACTACTCTTTTCGTACCATCTGGGCTACCGCCCTCCTGCAGTAAATCATACAGCAAATACCTTTTCGTGTCAAAAATGCTTTGTCGTCGGATGCTATTGAGGAAGGAAGAAAGTCAAAACATCCATTCCGTCTGAGAAGGGAATAAGAGCTGGTCTCCAACAAACGGCGGTCTCTTTTAAACACCGGGCCAGCCGAATAATTTTTTGAATAAACACCAGGGCTGCTATTGGAAGATATACGATATGTTTAACAGTTTCTTTTTTATTATCTACTGTTGTTTGAACAAAGATTATTTTTTCTATGTTAAGTGGGAAGGCTGTGCTAGTCGTGTCTGTTCATGATCACATATTGTGCAATTGTAATTTTTTTTTTGCCTGTCCCGTTTTGGATCATTAGCGATCAGAATTATTATCTGAAAGCCAAAACAGATCCATCCATCCATCTTCTGCTGCTTATCCCGGGCCAGGTCGCGGGGGCAGCAGCCCAAGCAGAGAAGCCCAGACCTCCCTCTCTCCAGCCACCTCCTCCAGCTCATCCGGGGGAACACCAAGGCGTTCCCAGGCCAGCCGAGAGATATAATCTCTCCAGCGTGTCCTGGGTCTGCCCCGGGGCCTCCTCCCGGTGGGACATGCCCGGAACACTTCGCCCAGGAGGCGCCCAGGAGGCATCCTTATCAGATGCCCGAACCACCTTAACTGGCTCCTTTCGATGTGGAGGAGCAGCGGCTCTACTCTGAGCTCCTACCGGATGGCCG
>VURO01005169.1:1255-12468 GCA_015108175.1 Pelvicachromis taeniatus | reverse complement strand
TTAACTTTTACAGCCAAATTAAAACTTTTTCTTCATAGGACGGTGAGATAATTTAAAAAAAATTTTTTTTTCCACCAAATACATTATTTCTAACAGTTTTTGCATGATCACTTTTACACGGAAAATAAAAGAAAAAGACCAATGATGTATTAACTTGGTGCGTTGATTGTATTGCAGCATTTATTGTGCATCGAAGCCCACAGGCCTATCTGTCTGTGACAGATTTCACCTAGCAACAGCGAGCAACCACTTGCCAAGCAGTCATTGAGTTTTAAATAAGTAAAAATGACATCAGAAAATGTCAAATCTCAAATTTCAGAACATATTGTCACATTTAAGTGGGTGAGCCAGGTAACTCTCCCCTCTTTGTTGAAAACTCTCCAGACTCCGCCATATTTCATGGAAAAACATTTGGCGTAGGTGCCTAAAGAGTTTTGTGGTTCACCTTAATTATGTGTATTGGAAGATTTTTAAAGGTTTGCCACAGTGAAATAAAGTTTATTTAATTTCTTTAATGTGCTGATGCAGGCTACATAAAACATGTCACAAAGTATATTTACACTAATCCATAAACTGAACTAAAACAAAACATTGGACTGTCTGGCCCTGTTGGATCGAACTTATCTACAGAACTTGTTAAAAGTAAAGTTTCCTTTCATTTGAAGGAGGTTTCTGTGAGACTGGGTTACATTCAGTTATGATCAGTGTTTGTTTTTCTCACTCACCGTCTTCTCATCTTTCATTTTCTGAATCAGACTTTGTCACACCCCGTGGACATGAGTAGTTTCTCATGGTTTAATCATTGTGTAAAGTGTGTTGTCAGCAGCACTGAATGGTTTCAGTAATTAAATTTGTTCAGTGTAGTATTGTGGTATTTATGCAGTGTCTGGGACATACAGTGAAGACATGTTTTCTTGACTTAAACTGGCAGTCTGTCTTTTAAATAAGGCCCGTTTGGAGCACATTTTACATAATTAGTTTGAAGACTTCTTCCTAAAATGTTTTTTATTTTATTTTGTAGCATAAATGTGCATAAAATGAGATTTGATGAAGGGTCTAAGTCAAAAGTCTATAGAGATAAAATTGTTCTGGCTACAAAACCTCAAAACAGATTTGCTGGTCTGGTAAACGGTGACTACCTGGTAAGGGACTCATTATTTTCCGGTGAAACGTTATCACCGTGTATAATAGCCACACTAGAATCAGAGAAAAGCATCAGCATAGAAAGACTGAAGGAACAGAATGCATAATTGGACTCTGGAGACCTGAAGCGATTAACTGGGGGGGGGGGGTTCAAGAAATTTGCTGGAAAATTTTCTGAACAGTTATGATTGGCCCACAGATGATGGGGAAGAAACTACCTGCTGAGTGTTGAAAGGAGCTCTGCTGCATGATTTGTACACTCGCACACAGGTGCTTCCGTTCTCCCCCCCCCCCCCCCCCCCAACAACTAAAAACGAAAAATATTACAATAACACAAAATGAATCTTACCACGATTAAAGCTAAAAGATATTTACTGAACCACGTAGGGTCACGTTGGGACAAAATAAAATTGTTAGTTTTTAATCCTTTCAATGAACAGGACAATCAGCTCTACTGCTGTAAAAGACCAAAGAGGTTGTTTCATCTTCTACAAGGATCATCAGCAGGTGACGATGTTAGATTTGTCTGGGACATGTAGGTTACTTTACCACAATATTTAACCATAAAGAGCATATTTAGAACCTTAATTTTTTTGGTTTATTCTCAGACCAGTGCATGCATATAAACTCTACAAACATGTCTCTTATTTTAGTTTAAAGAAAAAAGTCGTAGCTGGAGTCATCGCTGTTTGTGGAGCACAAGAAGGAAACATTTCGGACTGACTTCTGTCTTTTGCAGAACTCTGTTTCCTTCAGCTGTATCTCTTAGTTGCAGCAAAGCCCACTTCCTTCTAACCACAGTCATCTTGCTCTTACTCAATCTTTATCTATTTATACAGCAGAGAAGGAAGAGAGAGTTAATGTAGGAAACACACTTATTTCTGTACGCCACCATGAATACATTTTGAAACGATGTTGTAGACCATGAGCAGCAAGTGTATCCATATTTGCAATGGACCTGTGTACCCCACCTCTCACCCCATGCCACCTTCCCATGTTGGTAAAGCCATGTTAATTTTTGTTTGCGTTTTGTTGGCTTGAAAGCTGTCAGTTTTAAAGCTGCCACGGAGAATTACATCATACGGAATGTAGTGGTTCCATCGTGTAGTGGGTAACACATTTGTCAAAATTCCTCATTCCTAATTTGCAACCGAGAGGACACATAACCCGTGGTCAGGGGGTCACAAGCCCAGTTACAGGGGAAGGGGAGGGGGTTGCATCGGGAAGGGAAGGGCATCTGGTCTAAGATCTGTGCCAAATCAAAAAATGTGGATGCATCCACTGTGGCGACCCACTGGAAAATAAGCGGGAAGCCAAAATTTGTATTATACAATATATGAAAAAGGTCATTTGTAGTGCCACCCAGCAGATTTAAAAACAAAAACCATTTACCAATTCCAAAATCTGCAGTACCTCAAGTGGAGATATCATCTGAATTTCAGGAGCAGGACCACACCTAATTCACACCCCTTCCAGCCTATATATATATATATATATATATATGGGGATCTGCCTGGCCTGGGAGCCGCTGCCAGTCCCCTTCGAGGCCTTCCCCAAACCACAGCACCAGTTCACAGTTCCTCATCCGTCATCGCTCATCATGACTGAGGATGTGGTCCCAGCTAGTGAAATGGCCGCATGGCCCTGGCTCCAAAACTGATTTATTCACCTTAAACTCCCATTTTAAAGCGTCCAGCTGCACAGCACAAACATGTTGTCGGAAATAAACATGTCTTACACACTAACGACGAAATCACTGTTGGGGTCGTCGTGTCTTAGGGTGGAATAATTCCACAGCATTCATGTTTAATGACTTTAAAAAACAAGAATTGGATGCACACGTTTGGATTTATTCTGGATTTTCACTAGTACACACAGGGTCATACAGTATACATACAGGATCAAATATATACACACACCCCCCACTAATATTTTGTCAAATGTCCTTTAAGTTGCACCTCAATCAGATGCTTTTTGCAGCCATCATCAAGCTTATGGCATAATTCTGGCTGGATATTTGGCCACTCTTCTTGGCAGAATTGGTAGAGTTCATTTAAATTGGCTGGATTCCTGCCACAGTCTCAGCTTTTAAGTGTAATGCACACATTTGAGTTTGGAGCTTTGGGGAGGTCATTCAGCAGCTTAATGTTATCCTGCTTTATTAATTGCAAAACCAGTCTTGATGTGTGTTTGGGACCTGTTGGTGCAGTCAAGTTTCAACCATCTAGCTGTTGAGTTATGGTGAAGATGAAGGTAGTCCTCCTTCATTATTCCATCCACTTTGTACAATGTACCAATAGCACTGGCAGCTTCTTTCTTGGTCAGCACCTTCTCAGTCCAGGCGATGTAAAACTCCCTTCACTGTGGAGAGTGACGCTGGTGTTTCTGCAGATTCCAGTTCATGGCAGAATTGAGCCTCAGTGGCTTCTGGGTTTCTCATGAACATCCAAACCAATTTTCTCTCATTTGTCTGTGATTGTTCGGTCCTTCATCCAAAGTGGTGACACATCTGAAAAACTTGCACTTAAACACAATTGTTTGAACTGATGATCTTCGAATAGGCAGTTGTTTAGAAATTGCTCTAAAAGACATTCCCAACATTTGGAAATCTACAAGTGATTCTTAGATAATCAGCGAGCTCCTTGAACCTTCATTGTTCTGAGCATTGATCAATCCAGTGAGTGGTGTCAAACAAATCCTTTTTATGCTGGCAAAGAGAAAATACCAGTTGTAGCCAATCGTGATTTCTAAGGAGAAATTAATAGGCTGTGTAAAGTCAAAAGACATTTTAGAACATTTATCATAATTTATTAACGGATTTAAGGATGTATGTATATATTTGAGGCTTTTATAGTGTGGTACAGTTGGCTCATAATTGTCCACATACTTTGATAAAACAGTGTGAACAATGCTATAGACAACACATGGGGTAATAGTGCTTTTGGACACATCTTGGACTCACATAACACAGGCCTGTGTTCTCAACTCATATTGGAATCTGACGCTTTGATTTAAGATTTGCAGAGATGCTTAAAGAAAGCAGACGTCAACTCTATTAAACATCTGCCTGCAGGGCTGTGGACTAGTGGTCGTGGGTCCCCGTGTTTCAGGGGGCTGCTGACGTCGTCTTGTCATGCCTCACATGCAGATTTGCTGCTGTAAGCACACTGAAGTGGTCAGGTGGATCATTGAGAGCCAGTGCTTTTAACTGATCACAACAACAAAGGTTCTCACAGCCCTAATCCTCTTTGGCTCTTATCTCTCACCCCTCCTCACCCGTCACCCATCTCATCGGCTCACACAGGATCAGACCTACCAGCAGACTTTCTCATGCCTTTCTCTTTTGGCGTACTCTTAATATCCCCATCACTTTCTCCTTCTCTTTCCTCTTAGATTATCAGTCTCGCGACGCTCTCTTCGCTTCGCTGTGTCTTTTTTCCTCTCTTTCACTTGCACAATTTTATCGCTTCTTTCCCACCAAGGGCATCTGGGTCTTAAAGGACCCTCTTTACTCTTTGACTAACAAAAGCTGAGTCACTTTTGAAATGAAGAGCAAAGTCTTTGAATGACACTGGCTAAGCCCCATTTGAAGAGAAGTTTCAGTCTCTTATCGACAATAGCTTCACCCCTGTGTGTAGACTATGATTAAGCATAAGGCGTTTCATTCAGGATGGTGGGAAACTAAACCAAAAAAAAAAGCAGCAGAGAGAAAACGTTTGAATTAGAGCTTCCTTAAGCTGTGGCATCTTTACGTCTTTGTGATGTAATTACATTAAATCCTCAGAAAACCTGCTGCGTTTCACATTGCCACTAGTTTTTACTTCCTCTATATGACAAGCTCCAGCACAGGTAGTCCCAGCCAACAGGTTAATGTGGCCATTTACTTTTATCTCAGCAGAATGAATCAACCTTTAAAGGCTATTACTGTTATTAAAAATGCCCCAGAGGGAGCAGTTATGGCTTGTGTATTTCCAGGGTTTGTGTATGTGTTGCAGTTAGGTTTAGATTATTGGGACTTATTGGAGTAACAAGCTAATGGAATTAAGGTGCTGGATTTCATGCACCGTTGCCAAGATTCAGCATTAAAAGGATGTGTGCTGAATAAATAGTGCTTTAAGTAGATGAGATTCCGACACGGCAGAGATTCGCTTGTCAGAGCAGCATTGTTTGCTTGGCTCCTGAGCCAGTGAAACTGTCAAGTGTGCTGCTGGCCACGGATAGATGGATGGATGGAGGATTCAGAAAGCGGATTTCTCTTCTTAAAGTGCATTTTTAGAAGCTGAAGTTGACAAACTCTTCAAATGCTGAGAGCAAAGAAACTTTTCCGCTCGCATCTAGCTTTCAGAACGCAATGGCATGAAGCGACTCCGAAAAGAACTGCTGGAAGCACACCTAAAGACACCAACACCCTCCATAGAAAAGCAAAGGTTTCTATACAGATCTATATTTGCCAGCTAATTACGTACATGAAAAGCAGAATCGAAATGAAATCCAAATATTTACCAAAATAAACTCGTGTTTTGTTTCATTTCTCCGTCAGCTGTGCCAGAACAGAGTCCTCTCCATTACAGATAATTCATCTGATGTTTGTGTTTGTTGGTGGATTAGCTGGGAGGCGTTGCTGTTGGCCCAGGCTGTAAAACGCTCTCATCTGTATTTTAATGGACTAAGAAGCAGTGGGTGGATGTGGCTCCGTGCCACAATTTCACAGTGAAAGAGAGGATCGTATGTAGCAGGTAATCTATTTGTGAGAGTGTTTTATCCGTATAAATGGAATTAGTGGCTGGTTTGACGACACATTAAAAAGGCAACGTTGAGTTCGTGTGCGTGCGCGCCTCTGTGCTCGGGGAGCCACATTTGATCGACCCTAATTGGGATTTCAGTGCAAAAATCTGTCTTTGCTTTAATGATGCTGAGGGTGTGATGGAAAAGCCAAAAAAATATACAAAAAACAAAGGCACTGAAATCAGAGTGCACCTAGACTAAAGCAAAAGTGGATTCACAGACTATGCATGGCATGAAATTGCAAGATGAAAGGCCTACAGATGTATGTAGATGGATGTATAAAGTACCGCTGTCTGCAGGATGTACTTTTGAAGGTGTATCACAGAAAAAGCTCTAAATTTAATTAAGAAAAAATCCACCAGTCCACACCAGTTTCACAATAACATGAAGCAATTGCGCAGAGAACCTGTAGCTTTTTTCTTTCCCAGCGAGTGTTTTAAAGCAAAATGACAGCATGCGAGTATCACACAAAGTCATGCATGCACAAATACACACACGGAGCTTGCAGATGGTAGGGTCTCTCCTACCCGGCTCTTTGTAGCCCTTTCACAGTTTGAGAGGAGGAAGAGAAGCCTTGTCTTTTATCATGCTCCGAACGCAGCAGTGTTGACATTGGGATGGCACCTAATTAGGTTAGGCCCAGCACAGCATGCATGGTTAACTAGGCTGGCCTAGGCCTCGGGCTCCATGGATCCCAAGGTGACTGGCACACTACAGCGGGAATAATACCTCCGACTACTAATGTACTTTTAACGTTATCCATCTTCTAAAAATATTACGGCAATAAATACACATGGACACCGTTATTCTTCATGCCCTTCTGCAATTAGAGGGAAACACTCAAGAAAGCACAAAAGTTTGATCTACAAGAGTTACAGTTCCTCTTAAAAAAATATTTGCATGTAACAGCTGCTAAACTTTCTTTTTTTTTTTGCTGTGATTATGGGCTGCTTTTTTAGCTCTTCTATCAGTAATAACAGCTGAAAGTAGCAGTCAGAATATCAGTTTATAAATGCGCCAATTAGTGGCCACTTCAAAATAAAACTTTGCTGGATCACAGTACTGTAGAGAAAGAAAAGAAAAAAGAAGCTTTGAATTTACTCACAAAAAAAAAGAACAGCAGGTCAGAGTTGAATCAGGATGCTGTAAATGGTTTACAAATGATAACCGAGTTATACTTGAACTGTTTACCTTAGAGCTCTGTTCTTATGTTAGGGAAAGGCAGATGAAAAGTCTTGTGATTGTAGTTAATATTTGCAAGCCAAAGTCTCTGCAAAAAAAATTTGCAGTGATATGGTGTCGGGTTTTTCAGTAGGGCTTTAAAAAAGCACACACTGTTTAAAGACTCATACATTTCAGTTTAAAGCCTTTCAAGTTTCCCATCGGCTAATGACGCAGGACCAAGCGGGGCAGCGAGAGCTTGACATTAGCTCTGTTTGGGTTTAGTTTCACAGTTGTCTTACTTCCCCCAAGGGCCTGTGCGTTGTAGCTTCATTAACAGCTTCCTTGTGTGGAATCCCCTTCTCTGATTATATTTCCGCTTTATCGCCTTTTATGCCTCATTAAAGTGAGATGGTCAAGCTGGAAAGGGGATGTGAGCTGAAAAAGAGGATGTGCTGTCTGGGAGTATCCAGTGTTCCTGCTGACATGTGACACTGGTGATTTAAAAGTGACACACTTTAACTAATTTCTGTTTCAGTGTCAGCCTTGACAGAGACGGAGATCTCTACGTGTGGTGCGAAACTGGCAAGAGAACATCTTGGCCACTTAAGGTCACATTAGCTCCTCACAGGTGTGAGGGAATCAAATGAGATCATTTGAATGTCTGAGAGTGGCTACGGGGAGGAGAGGAGAGTGTCTGGGCTGCTTGTAAAGAAAGACAGAAGGCGAGTGCTGCAAAAGGAGGAGGAGGGAGAGTAATAGGAAGAGAACAGGAGGGGAAGGAGGAGGGGGTGTCCGGTCATGCTCAAGCCCGGCGTCTTTGAGAGAGAAGAGGGGAAAGACACTGGAAGAAAGAAGGGGAAAAAGAAAGGAGAACGCTTTGCAAGCCACCCAGGCTTCATTACCATGTCAATCTGAAGAGAGAGAGATAGAGAGGGAGAAACAGGCCGGCCAGGGCCCAGCAGTGGGGCCGGATCCATATGGTGCTGCCGGCTCTGGAATGAATAGTGAATGGAGCGGCTGGGCGCTGGGCTGCTGGAATCTGCCTCCAAGCCTTTGTGAACAGGATGACCAAAGACAAGAGGGAGCTCTGCAGATGGCCCGGGCTATAAATAGGTAGCTAGTCTATCTCCGTGCTGTCACTCTTCTTGTCTATCTGCCTCTCAGCTTCCCCTCACACCACCCCACATGCTGCCAGGCCCCTGGGCACCACTAAACCCAGGAAATAAAAGCCTATGGTTGCATGTCTGTATGATAAGGCCACCGGCCCGGGAATCTAAGAAGTGCAGCCGCCCCCTCTTCAAACATTTATCATTCAGATTTGTTAAAGATACAGGAGAGGTGCGGGACACATTGTGTGGCGAAGCGTGTGAGTGTGGTCTAAAAGAGAGAGAGTTGCTAAGTTGCTCAAACACAAGCTGGGGAAGGCAGTGAGATTGAGCAGTTGTGTTTTCTGTCCAAACTTCTCGCAGATGGACTTTAAAGTGAGTGATAAATCCATGTCCAGATTGAGGGTCCTTTTGTCATTAAACTAAGCCTTAGCACTGCTGTCCATCTGGCTCTGCGCATGTGTATGTGCATGTTTGGCTGTGTGTGTGCGTGTGTGTATGTGTGTGCACACTGGACATGATCCGGTAGTGGGAAGAGCACTACAAGCGTTCCTTTTAGAGTCTTGCTGACTGTAGCGCACTATACGCTAGCCTTCTGCTCGAACATTGTACATTTTCTTTCTTTTCTCTGTCATGAACACACACACACACACACACACACACACACACACACACACACACACACACACACACACACACACACTTACTTTACCCCCCAGTTCTTGTAAACACATCTCTAAGCCGGCATGTGCTTCGTCTGTAACAGCCCCAGACTCTGAGGTGCCTGATCTGTGAGCCAAAGATAATTGTTAGGAGTGATGGAGCTCAGAACCAGACCTGTGGAGACAGAGCAAGAGATGACGTGTGTGTGTAAGAGAGAGAGACACACACACAAACACAGTCAACCAAGTGGCCTGGATGGCTTACGTCTGGACCACACAGAGCAAAAGGCATCCGTCAGGCTGGTGTTGCATAAAAGCTATGGCGTCAAGGCTGGGTGGCACCAAAGTAAGAGAACGATAGAGAGATAAAGACAGAGAGAGAGGAAGACAGAAACAAAGACAGACAGACAGTCAACCAGAAATAGCTCTTTCCAAATTCACCAGGTTTCTGTAGCATCCAATGGGCTGCGGAGTTCCAAGTTTTATTGTTTTGTCCAGTTGGAGTTGCCTACCAGCTGCTGGCTCTATGTACTGCATGTGTGTGTGTGTGTATTTGTGCATAATGACTGCGCTCTAAACAACCTTCTGACATCTAATGGCTCTCTTGTGGTGAAAGCAGCCAGGTGCTCACCGCAGGCGACATCACCGGGTCAGCTGATGATGTGAGACACGGACTTGATTTGATGACATCATCGCCCTGCTTCTCCTCAACAGGCCTCTTTAGCCCGACCAAGCAGCTCATACGTGTGCGCGACTATGTTTGCAGTGTGAAAACAAAGCCATTAAATCTACTGAGAATATAAAAAAACTCAATTTTGGAAACAAGATTTTTTCCAAAAGCTAACTAACAGATAATGTCATTTGTTTTTCCTGATATGCATATGTAAAAAATAGCTTCACGATATCTTAAAGTATTTCATATTTCCACCCCTTCTGGAGACTAAATGCTTTGGAAACCATGTTCTCCCACTAATAGCACTGTTTTATGTCGAAATTAAACATTTAGAGACGGAACAATAAATATTTTAAGACAGAATATGAGAATAAATGCCTTGTTAAGACATTTTTTGCCTCATTTTCCCCCTCTTTTTTTATGGCGAGCAACTCCTTCCCAGTAGAGGCCCTCCATCTGTTTAAACTCCAGCAGACACTCTGTATCTGTGTCTTTACTCCTAGAAGATGGTACAAGAAAAGAGACAGATGAACTGCCAGACAGTCAGATGTGCTGCTGTAAAAAAAAAATAAAAAAATTATACAGCATTTATCAGCAGGAGCAAGTTTCTTATTTTTGTGCACGGCAACAGCCAGTATCCATCATCGCGGTGGTGTGTTGTGTCACAACAACCCAGAGGTTGTTAAACGCCCGCCACTAATGCTGTGGTGTTCATCTTGGAGAATGTGCCATTATCAAGCGTGCTCAGTGCAGACGGACAAAAATATCTGCGCTGTGGCGCCATGACATCACAGACGCTCCCTTTGGGTGGGGAAAAAGTCATGTAATTGCAATATGCTCTATCATTAGAAGGGCACGGTGTCATTATATTGCATGAGTTATTGTAAAGATTAAAAAAACAAAAAAACAAAACAAACCCACATTCTTCTCCTGCTTCGGCCTCATGTTACTGCTGCTACTGCTGGTGTTTTCTGCTTCCTGTCTGTATAGCTGCTAAAAGCTTTGACTTCCCAGCTGGCCGGCGTGTGATTCAGCTCACCTCCGTGCTGTTCGGGCTTTAGGCTTCTGAGGGACTTAGTAGGTTTAGACCAACGCAAACAGGAGACCACTACAGAGGGAGGGCGGGATGAAGAAGTTAGAAGGAGCTGCGAGAAACAGGACAGATGGGGTAGGGATCAAGGCCCCGTGTCCCTCCGTCCCTCTGTCCCTCTGCCACTCTCTTGACTTGTCTTCTGTTTCTGGTTCAGGTCTTTCAGCCATTATGTGGGGCCAGATGACAACCAGCCTGTGAGCTCCTCTAATTATGACTACAGATGTCCTCTTACCGCTTCTCTTAAACTGTTATTATAATACCATGTCCATGATACTATGACATTCTGCTTCTAAGAATTTTGTTTTTACATTTTTCACACTACTTTGGGCATAAAGGATTTTACCCAGAGAGCTTAATCTGGCAACCTGCCGTTCCCATGACCCCCCTCCCCTTTTCCCCACTACCACCGGCACATGCACACAGAAAGCACCAGAACATGACAGACAGTGAGACAGAAGTTGTTTTTATCTTTTTTTTTTTTTCTGTTTGTTTTTTTTCTTTTTTTGTTTTTTTTTTTTTTTATTTTTTTTTGGTTGGTTTTTTTTTTGTTTTTTTTGGTGTGTGTGTTTTGTGTTTTTGTTGGATTG
>VURO01005167.1:3730-20858 GCA_015108175.1 Pelvicachromis taeniatus | reverse complement strand
ATGATATATGTTACTGCTAAGCAGCTTAAATGAGTTTTGCATTTACGGAGGTTGGGTGTTTATCTCTGAGTGTATGTCTACGTGGGGGGTGTCTGGATGAATTAAAGGATAAAAACCAGCATTAGTAAAAAAGTTGAAAACTTGCGGTCGTTTTATGATCGGCCATTTCATCCTTAAAAAGCCGGCAAAGACTGAATCGCTTCCTTTTTGGTTAAAATATCCCCATACTGTAGAACTGCGTGTTCGGGGGGCGTGGTTTAAGTCGACATGTTACCGCTACTCGCTGCCGCCATGTGTTTTTTTGAAAGTGATGACGCATCGACGCAAATTTTTTACGTCGACGTATTTTACGCGTCGACGTAATCGATTGCGTCGACGCGTTGTCCCAGCCTTATTATGGAAGAGGCGGTCGACAGAGTGCAGAATGAAAAGCATAGCAGTGTTTATGTGACCGTTATCAAAGGGTTATGATGAAACGATTAAACCCCAATTACCAGTTAACCCCAGTTTACCAAGTGCTTTTCTGGAATTTCATGATGTTGTATTCTTACTTGGCGTTGGAGGGACAGCTGTGGCTCCTGTTCATCTTTCAATCATTTTCTTTACTTAATTCCAATATTTAAGGTTGTCAGGAGGAATCTAGAGGTCGAGTCACACTGAGTAAGGCACCACTTGAAACTTAGATAATCATGTTTTCATTTTTGTTGACCACCACTGTGAAAAGGACAACTAGTATCATACTTGCTTATTTAGCCTTGAAAGACATAATTGCTAGGGCCTCACCGTGGCAGTTCACGGCTTTGCGTGCCTAAAATAGGGGTGGGGAACTTTTTTCATATGAAGGGCCATTAAATTGTTTATGTAGTTCTTCAAGGGGACATAGTATTATGAACACATTGAGCTGAGAGCACTAAACTAATGACTGTTGATATTTTTTTCCTGATTTTGTATTTACTCATACTACAAGTGCATGTATGAAATATATGCATTTTATTGCTTTGTGGTCCGATGGAAATGGTCTCGTGGGTCCTATACGGCCCATGAAGCCAAACGTGGCCCACACTTGGCCTAAAACATGAGGTGCATCACCAATGTTGCCCATTGTTTAGGTTTTATTTATTCTAGCTTCATCTGAGAGACGCTTTAAGCTTAAGAAATTATTATTGTAGTAGATACAAAATAAAACCAGACTATAGCTCAGGAATTCCAACCCCCAAACCCAGAAAGAATAAACAGATTATATGGTTTTGTGAGGTGGCTATTGTCTCACAGCTGGTGCTGTAGCTCAGTGAAGAGTGTATTTATAAAGGAGTCTGTCCAAAAAAAGATGCTGGAGCCTCTGTGTCACATAGCGCACAAACACACCTGCAGTCACTAACTAGGCGTAACCTCTGTCATATATAAATATATGCCTCCTGTGGCCTTACTGTTGGCTTCTCTTTGTTAGATCATTGTTGTGTTGTTGCCAGCTGTGAAGCCTAGCAGCTAAATACACCATTCATTATCCGAAGCTTTATCTCCTTTTGTAGTTTAGCAGCCGCTCGTCTCTCTTTAATGACTCATTTGTTTCCTCAGTCTTGTCACCACCTTTCTTTATGCATTACAACTTTCAGCAATCTGTGCTCTGGGACACATCACTTAGAAATCATCCAAAGAGCATAAGTCATGCAGTCACAGTGTGGTTTGAAAATATCTAGAACATTTGTATGACTAGTAAAGTAGTAAAAGAGACGTATCCACTCTTTGAGTGTTTTGTGGGCACATGAAAAGAAAAGATCCACCTCAGCTAGTCCTTAAAGCTAAAGAAATTAGCTCAGTGTAGAAATAGCTCATTTCTAATTGCATGCATTACACGTTAGTGGATAAACTTACCACTTTAGGTTGTCTTCAAAGCATTTGCCACTGTTGTGATGCTGACTGAAAACACAAAAGCTGACAAAATCTGATTGTTCAGATGAGCTTTGATAGCTCTTCCTTATAGACTGTAGGACGGTCGGGACGTCTCCTTGTCTTCCTGGTTGGTCTGTCGTGTCTCGTTTGGAGCAGGTCACTGCTCGCTGAATAGCAAAGCAATAAAGAAAAATAGCTGTGCTGCTCCACAGTCTGTGGAGCTGTGCTGTTGGGAAGGAGGAGCACAACCTTTCACCCGAGCTCTTGGTTTATTCATCAGCTCTGATTCTGTCGTTGCCCAATAGCTAAAGAGTGTGTGAGAGACAGAGAAAGTTGGACTATGGGGTGGGGGACAGTAAATGCTTTTGCAGCTGCTGTCCACTGCACCTCTGTTGCACCTAGACTCACTTCAAAGTTCTGTGATTTTTGTCTTCTTCTTTTGTTTGTATGGTCATGTGACCTTTTGTTCAACCTTGTGATGTCAGCACAGCATACATATTCTGATGCGACCTAAAGCTTGTAGGGTCAAATCACTCGAGCATGAATTCGCAGAGCGAAAGCACACAGTACACAGAAATACTTGTTTTTCCAGTACTGTCCATTAGATGGAGCTAAAGAGTTATTTTAAATGAACTCTGGCCCTGACGACCAGTGAGTTTAAGGTTAAAAACAGCTCTGTAGAAAATAAACGTATTTAAGCCAAGCAGCTGTCACCTGTGTCACCTCCCTGAGTAGATAGTAGAATTAGCATCACAAAGTAGCAAAGCATCATATTGTATCATAATTAAAGCGTCTATTCAAAACACATTTAGGAATTCACATTCAGAAATACATTTTATGACATTTTCTTTTGCCCATTTTTTTAAAAATTATTCATTTAATTAAATTCTAAATGATCTAAAATAAAGACGATCTTTTAGGAAAAGTCTTGTTTTACCAACACTCCACTTAAGTGACGTTAAAAAGAAGCATTGCTCAGTTTACAGTTTCCAATCACTGTCTCGTTGCTCTAACTTGTGATGCTGCAGTCTTATTAAGAGGGGTGATGTTACTGGAAATCTGTTAAAAAAACAAAAACAAAAACCCCATTGTGGTCCCAGGATGAAACATTTATGGCCCCAGAGACCAGAGGGAGCGTGCTCGGATGCACGTACAGGCCCGAGGACGGATCCTCGACCGTCTAATTTTGAACCTGCTGTGAAAAAGACGAGCAAACACTTACTGAGAATGACTGAACTGGTAGATGATAGAGAGACACGCAGAGCCAAAAGAAAGATCAAACATCTTAGTCAGGTGACCCCTGACATTTTGGCTCCTCCCTCTTCTCCATGTAACCTGCAAGCATGCTGGGAAAACCAACAAAGGATTCTGGGAAAGACAGTTGGAAGGCTTTTTTTTTTTCCTTTTTTCACTATAAACAACATCTGTGTATGTGTGTGAGACAAAGAGAGGATTACATGTTTTTGAGCACTAGTTATTATTATTATTATTATTAGATTTTTTTTTTCTCCTGAGAATAATTTTAGCTCTGATTCAACATTGTCCCAGATTTAGTCGTAGTGCACGTCATAGCACTGAAATCGTTCTTATGCTGGGAAAAGAAGCTTTTCTGAAATGATTGATTTGGAAATGTAGTTTTCTTGTTTGGTGTTCCTCACAGTGTCCTTGGGGTTGCGCGCTTACACTTGGCTGAGTGACACACATGCTTGGTGAAATCAAGCAATCGAGAGACTGAAAGTGTTAATGCAATAATATAATTGGTTTATTCCCTGGAGGTAAAGGCTACGAAAAGGGCTGGTGACAGCACTGCAGCTATAATTTATATATTTTGGGAAATTATTCTTTATTCTCATAAGTTAAATATTAAAATTGGGATAAGATGTGATAGTTTGGCATTAAGACTGGAGGCTGGTGGAAACAAGTTATCAAAAGCACATTGTGCCTGTCCAACTAAGCCCTTTAAATAATGGACTTTATTGGTGGACACAGCTACATTATTTCTTCTACCCTGGTTTTCTACTAGGAGGAACAAATCGTCATATTCTGTTCATTTTTATTACCCAGAATACTCCAAAAAGTGCTTCTGTGTTCAACAAACTTAGAGCCACTGAGAGCGGTTGTAAGAAGGCAAACCATCTCAAAGCCATTATAAGGCAGGAAATTTACAGGTAGAGGACAGGGAAACAAAGGTGTGTAATGATGGACAGAGTCAAATGCACTTGGAGGTGATGTCTGTATGCAGATATCATTTTATTAGAACAAGAGTTAGCGCAGTTTGAATTAATTTGAATGTCAATATTCTGTGTGACCATCTTTATTCTTCAGCACAGTCTGAACTCTCTTAGGCAGCTTTCTCGTCATGTCTTTAAGTCGTCTTCAGGAATAGTTCTTCAGGCTTCTTGAAGGACATTCAAAGCTCTTCTTTGGATGTTTCTGCCTTTTGTTCTGTTCTCTGTCAACATGATCCCACACTGCCTCAATAATGTTGAGGTCCAGGCTCTGGGGATGCCGATCCATGACTGATGGTGTACCACTTTTACTGCATTGGCAGTGTGTTTGGGATCAATGACATGATGAAAAATGAAGCTGTTACCAATCAGGTGCGTTTCAGAAAGTATTACATGGTGCATCAAAATCTGATTGTACTTTTCTGCATTTAGAAATCCATCAGTTTTAACAAGATCTGCAACACTATTGACTAAAATGCCGGTCAAACCATGACAGAGCCTCCACTGTGTTTTACAGATGGCTGTAGACACTTACTGTTGTACCTCTGTCCTGATCTCATTCAAACATATCAATGACAATTTGTTCTTTCTCTGTTAGGTTGTCTGTGATGTCTAGACACAGCATAAAGTTGCATTAGGTGATGTTTGAGGGAGTCATCGGTCAGTGTTAGGCATAGTTCCTATGTGGCTTACAACGAAAACAAAAAAATTATTCTGAAAATAGTCTGGATTGGACAGATAATGAGTGAAAAGGCAACCTTTGATAAACATGGAGAACTATTGCTCAAGAGGACTTGACAAAGTGACAACAATGAAACAATGACTCAAGACTTTTGTACAGAAGTCTCTGTTTTTTCCTACGTGGGCCTCAAACGTGTGGTGTTCAGGTTGTAGAACAGTCTGTCCAGCCTCTACCTCTAACCAGCACTTCTCACGTTTCCGAACACAAGCCTGAGCATCAAGCAGAATTTTCCTTTCCCACAGTTTGGCCTGCAGTGGTTTAGTTTGTCTTAAAAGTAAAAGATCATCTTGTCATGTTATTACATTTTCCTGAGTCTGATTTATAAAGGACTTGTGTTTGAAAATCCTGTTTGTTGTCTTGTTTACATTTAATCAAAACTGACTCTTGAGGGTTAATATCTCACAGCTACATCATAGGCGTAACTCTTGCCAGGTAATGTTTTACTGTGGGTACACTCAGACCTGTATTTTGTGTTCTGTTTCATAGATGCGGTACAGTCCGATCCTGGATTTGGCTCCGTATTGTGTTTACTTTAATAATGGTTGTCAGATGTTGCATCGGACAAATATTACATTACTTTTTGGGATCAGAAGCAGATGTGGAGAACATTCACACAATCACTGCTTAAGACAGAAACATACAGCACTGCATCCTCTCATCCCACCTTGGAAAACTGTGTGGATGAGCCACTTTTCAAGTTTGCAGTATTCATTCACCGGCCAGTTTGTTAGGTACACCTCGCTAATGCTGGGTTAAACCTCCTATAGTCTTCAGGGCTCCTTAATTTGTCATGGCACAGATTCAACAAGGAGCTGGAAACATTCCTCTGAGATTTCTGTCCATGTTGACGTGACATCATCACAGTCTCCGGTTTCTGTTCCTCCCAAAGGTGCTTTATTGGATTGAGATCTGGTGACTGTGGAGGTCATTTGAGTACAGTGAACTCATTGTCATGTTTTAAAAACCGGTTTGAGATGACTGAGATGGTACATTGTGGTCATAAAGGGATGGACATGGTCAGCAGCAAAACTCGGTTAGACTCAGTTGCTGCTAAGGACTAGAGGTGTACCAAGAAAAACATATTTTAAAATATTTTTTTTATGCATTAGCTGAAAAAAAAGAGCATTTGGGTTATTAAAATCTCCAGAGTAATACGTTTGTGTAAAAGTGAAATAAATGTAGTCAAGTTCAAATTTATAATCTTTTTTTGAAGTGAATCTGAGTGCACGTTTGGCATCACCAGTAAATTTAAATTTTAAGTTAAAAGGATTTTCCAAGTTTTGCTGACTTTCCAAAATAAGCTTTGCAGCTTGTAGCAGACTTGTGGAATATTAATGGATCCATCCATGGTGCCATCACCGTGATCATTGTTTCTGACTCTTCCCTCCAATGGACTGGAACAGATAACATTATGCAAACAGTAAGAAGAAAGAAAACGTACAGTGTCTTTATGTTCAAGCGTTGCCTTTTACTTTACTTAGCAGCATTAATCGAAAGAGAATGAAATTATTTAGATTTATATGCATCTCTTTTGCTTGCATCATTGTAGTAATCCTCTCCTCCATCTGTATGTTGCAGTACATTTTACACTCATGACAGTCTGCTGATGTGAGGAGGGGTTTTCACTTCTGTGAATAGCATGAGGTGTTACTTGTGGAAGTTATCCACCCTGGGTGCAGCAAAGTGATTTTACTGGAGTCAAATAATTTACAAAGAAAAACGTCTTTAATGGCAGATGTCGATGCAAATTTCTTGGACACTCTTGGATGCTATGACAGATGTGACAGGAGCAGTACATGCCGTTGCACCTCTGGGATGCTGGCAGCCATCTACTACAGTATATTATAGAAACTAAAAAAGGAAAAGCTAAAGCTACCCACATGTCAGAGCTAGCTATAAACCACTGGCCTCGGTATGAGCAACAGATCAAAGCAGTTTGGAGACAAATCTGTGACACAAGTGAAAAAGAGAAAGGGATGGGTGTTCTGTTATCAAATGAATTTATACTAATAGTGAAAAGTAGTGAAAAGTACAGCGGCCCTGTTGTGGCAAAAGTAGCAAAATAGGAAAAACAAAAAAAGAAACAAAAAAAAAAGTTGTTTTTGCTCCGTTAGAAACATTATGTGAAATTTGTTTGTATTTGCTGAATAGACATATCTCTCAAAACTTAGTACAGCTGTTACCCCTCTTCTTCTGAAAAAATTTTCTGGTTCCAGTGGTGTGAAAAACATTTCACTCCATTATAAATTCAAAAAAGAAACACACACAAACTTGTTTGAATGGAAGAAGGTGCTCGGTTCAGAATTGATAGGCCGGCAGTCAGACACACTGATATAGACGAGGGTTATTTAAAGCACGCATCCTGATGCTTGAGCTACAGTTACCATGACAACCGGTTTGTGTGAGCATGTGTATGCACGTGTCCTCCACATGAACCCTGCTGACTTACTTTCTTTTTTAAAAAGAATGCTGATCAGACTAAAAACTGCTTCTCGGGTATCACTAATTCACATGTTGCTGTTCTGCTGCTCTCATTAGCAAACATAGACACGGGACAACCTTTCTACTATTAACCTTTTGTTGTTTGTGAATACAACAACCCCCCCCCCTCCCCCTCCCCACTGTGAGTATCTTGCACTGGGGTTAACAAGTTAAGCCATTCATAAATGTTTCAATTGTTTTAGTGTGGAAGGGGACATTCTGAGGACTTTGCATAAGTTTAACTAAAGTTTCTTTTTTGGTTATTAATGGCTATAAATTTCAAAAATTGCTTTGTGGCTTGTTCGCTCCGCAACAGACGAACAACCTGTCGAAGATTAACCCTGCTTCTTACCCTGTGGTAGCTGGGATAGGCTCCAGCCCCCCACAACCCTGTATTGGATAAGCAGGAAAGGGATAGATTGGATGGATCGATGGCGTTAAGAGACTTCTTTAGGTTGTTGTTGGTGCATGGTGGTGCTGTGGTGGTTCTCTATGTTTCCATCATGCCTCTCCAGGTGCTCCGGCTTCCTCCCACATTCCAAAGACTTGGATTAGGTTAATTGCTGATTTTAAATTGCTTGTAGTTGTGAGCATGAATCTGGCTTTCTGTATTTGCCCTGTGACAGCCTGTTGACCTGCCTCTCTTGCCCTGTGAGACACCCACAACCCTAAAAATATAGAAGTTTGTCTAGTATCTCCTGTTGGCCAGTGATCATGTTTCACTGAAACCTGTAGAGAAGGTCATGTACTTTACATAGCCGCACATCCTCTACACCTTTGCACACCATTGATGTTGCCAGAACATTCAAGGAACATACAATAGCCTCTTTTACACTAGTACCTACTTGGCTCAACTCGACTCGACTGTACACTACTCTTCTTGGTTTCAGTAGTTTTCCACTACAATTGAGTACCACTTCAATGTGCACGGGGTCGTTATAGCAACACGGCCAAAAGTCCAGTGACGTGTTTGTGTGCCATAAACACAACAATGGAGGACATTGAGGTGGCGGCATACCTACTGCTCAGTCTATGGCGTTTTGTCAGACTCAGGGATCACGTTGCTGGGTTTCAGAACTCGTGCATATGATTTTTTTAAGGAGTCACTCTCATGACTCAAATAGTCACACCACTGACAAGCCAATCGGTGGCATACAGTCTGCTGACATCACATTTTCAGATTGATTCAGATCGCATTGAACCCAGGCCGAGCAGGTACTAAAAAAGTACCTGGTTCCAGGTTCTACTACCTAATGTAAAACCCTAAAAACCAATTCCAGTCAAGCAGAGCCGAGTAGGTCCTAGCGGAAGAGAGATAAATGTGATATGACTAAGGCTTTGAATGTTACAGTGTAGAAGTGTAAAGCCTCATAGAGTGCATCCCATCCCAGAGTCCTGCTGAAAGAAACTTACAAATAATTGGAAGATGCTGCCCACAGATTGTGTCCACTAAGATATTATTCTCATGGAAATTACCCAACGTCTGCAAACGGTGCTATGTAAAAATCGGCTGCTTAAACCTGTTAAAATGTGGGCTGGTTCTTCAAATAACAAGTGGCTCTGTACCAGCACTGTGTTAATGACAAAGAGTGAGTAGACTGGCATAGAGTTGTTTAAAAAAATGAAACATTTCATAGGGGACCTAATTACTATGATAGCTAAAGTAGATTTGTTTTCCAGAACTACCAAAAAATGTGATGCTGTTTTTCACCCACTACTGTGTTTGTTAGTGGGATATCTCTCTGCCAGTGCATGGATGACCTTGGTAGACCAAGACATGGAAGAAGCTGCCGGTGTTTCAGATTGATATCTGGGATTTCTGCCATGATGAAGTTTTAGCTTTACCTGCAAACCTAACAAAAACAATTCTGTGGGTGTCCTTGTAGTGGCAGGAAGACAGAGTCCGGAGGTTTTCTGTTGGTAGAACAAATAAAGAGTTTTGGTCTTTTTTTCTCTGCAGTAAAAAAGGCACAATTGCAATTAGATGACAGTCACTAGTTGGGCCTTAAAAAAACTAGTACATTGGTTACATTTTCTTTTCTAGTCTTTTGATTTCAAACTTTCTCTTCTTGCTACTTGTTTACGCACCTTTTCATCAAAGTTGGTCCACTTCTCAAAAAACTTGCCAGCGAGGAGAGATAATGATAGCATAACTCTGGCTGCCTCTAGGCAATGGTGTGCAACCATATACACATACACACACTGGGTGCCGAAACCACTCGTGGCATATTTGCTCTTAACAACCCTTCAGGGAAAACACACACACACGCACACACGCACGCACGCACGCACGATGAGGTATACTGATGCAATCTAACTGAAAGTGTCAATTCAGCAGAAAAAATGCACTGACAGAAAGAAAGTACCATCCAACGTTTCCATGTTTCGTCCGCGTGTGTGAGACAGCAGATAGAAGCTGGTGATAGTTTTCCGCTGCCATCACACTACTTCCATAAACATTTTTCGACACTCTTGCTGTCTGATTGCCATGGTAACCTCTACACCTGTCACGTGCAGACGCACACACACCGACATGGTCACAGCTCGAAATTAGCTCAAGCCTTCCTGGTGGAAAAGCGGCATATGTTGATGATTTTCTCCTCCGGCAGCAACTCTCGCTCTTTTTAGACTTCCTGTTTTCTTCGTGTAATTATGACAATTTCCGAACTCTAAATGCACGCCCAAATTTTGCCACTGTGAGGAAGAAACACACCCACAAAGCTAATTATAGCATGTGTGAGGACATCTTGTCCTCTGATCTCACTCCCTCTTAAAAATGATAAACAGCAGCTGTTGGTGATGAGCCTCCTGCATACTTATCTCCGCTGCACGAGTCATTCACTGGGTTTAATGTACTTCATGATCTCAGAGAAACCTTAGATATAAATGCAAAGGGGGGGAAAAATGTGGGAGAAAAATTATATTGCTTATCATGGTTTACTTTAAATTGGCTTTGCTTTTGTTTGATTTGATGAAATAAACCTGCACATGTTTTCTTACATTTGAAACTATGAATGGAGAGAGGTGTGGCTGCGACACAGTGATGAATGAAGCCATGAGGGAGGCTGAATGAAGTACTCTTCCTGATTGAACCTTCGCTAAGCTACATTAAATATCTTAAGCCCACATTTCCAACAGAAGCAGATTAAATAATGACGGGCACAAAATCCGCCTTTTAAGTTTTACCGTAATGATAAGTATACGGGATTAATTCGTGCTCTAGTTTCAGCTCATTCATGCGTACTCCCTCTGAGATTTTGCTACGTGACTTGAAAGCGGCGTATTGCAGGGGTTGAGCATTTTAAAAGACCAGTTGTTTCGCTCGGTAGCTGCAGTAACGTGACGTTTGGATTGGATTGCTGATGTTGTACTTCATAAGGGGACATCATTATGTGATTATAGCGTTGTTGAATGTAGCTGTGAATGCGCTTTAATGTTTTTCTCCCTCTAAAATTACAATCATATTTTCTTAAAAACAGTATTTTAATTCAACAAAATGTTATTACATTTATTTTAATGCAATAAAATCTGGTGCTTTATTTATTCTGAATTTTTATTAGCTGTTTTTAAACCTTTTTAAACCTTTGCGGCATTATAAATCTACACAGGTTTTTATGTTTTTATCTTCAGATTAAAGCACATTGAGTTTTTATGTGATGAAATTTTCCATTGCAAAACAGACTAAACAATTAACATTTTATAAACATAAATATTAGTGCTGTCAGCATTAACGCGTTAACGCGAACTGATCCATGTTAACGCGCCAAAACTGGCAAATCCCCGTTAACCACGTAACGCAGATTAATCCGTGTGAGTGGTTACTTTGCGTTAATGCAGCTTAAACGCTTTAACGGCGTCATCACGACTAACGCGATTAACAATGAACCCATCTGGAGCGCAGACTGATTTAAAATACCTGAAATGTCTCTGTCGACACATTTCGGGCAGTTTGTCCAAAGTTTGTCCATTTTGCGCTCCAGACGGGTTGAGCGCATTAAAAATTAACCGAGTTAATTGTAACGACCGCATTAGCGCGTTTAGCTGCGGTAACGCTGTATTAACGCTGTATTAACGTGTTAACGTTGACAGCACTAATAAATGTGCTGTCAGTCTTTAATGAAAGTGGAATGCATTTCATTAACCATATGCAAAAATAGGCACTTGCATCTACTCTCCTCTCTTTTTCTGTTTGAATTACTTTCTATTAAAATTTTCATTCTGTCTTTGTGTGTTTATGTTAAACTCTATTATTTTTGACACGTGGAGCATAGCTCAGTAAACAGTAGTTTATTTTGCCATGCAACATTTAGCTGCGCCAAATACTAACAAAAGAACCGTATGCGTTAATCTGCTTTTAAAAATAGCCTCCAACTAAATGCCTGGTATTATTTCTTTTCTTTTTTTTAAGTGCAGCTCTGGGTCTGTGAAAAAAATTAATAAAGCAATAATAAGTTGTTCAACGCTGGGGATAAAATTCACAAAAGAAATGACATATATTGAAGTAAACAGACAAAATAGTCATAATAATCTTTTTAATATCTTGCATGACGTTTACATTCCTTAATCTTACATTTTACATAACTTAAATCTCGTCATAAATCCCTAAACCCTGCTCTGTGCATCTATAAACCTTCTGCAGTAGTACTTAACATTTGATACTTTATTCATACCTGATGACGCATAAGTCAGTATTTCCATACTTGAATTTATTTAGCTGTCAGCTGTCTTTATGTTTGCCTTTATTTTTCTCAGTTTATGATTAATGTATGAATGAGGCGGCCTTTTTTATATGCCGGTTTACATGAGATTACAGTAGATTGTTACATAACCCCTTGCACGTGCTCGCTACATTAAAGTGAGGCAGCCTGGTGATTCATCGCACACATGGATAACTAAATGGCAGAAAGTCAGAGCAGGGAATAAAGCGTTACATAATGTGAATCAAGCACACACATGTGTATGATCAAGTAAACTGGGCGGAAAAAAAATCCCTCATTCATTCACTGAAGATTTGGCATGTTCGCGTGTGTATGATTTTGTGTATTAGAGTGTGCGATCACGCGAGCACATCCAACTCTGACTGGCAGATTGCTTGCAGTGAAATGTCAGCTGCCCACACCATGCAGCATGCTGTGCTGCTGCTGCTGCTGTGTGTGTGTGTGTGTGTGTGTGAGCGCTTCATTCACAAGAGCACGCGATATTGTGACAGGCAGACAAACAGATGGGAGGAGGGCTGCAGAGACAGTAGGGAGGGAAAAAAATCAATACATAATTTCACAACAAGTTCACTTTTTCATCATATTTAACTCGTACTCTGACGCAGGATAGATTAATGCGTGACACAGATCTATTCCTCATTAAACTCAAAGAGCCAGTAATAATAAAAAAAAATAAGAGCTGAAACTTTCTGCAAATCCTGTCCCGATCGAGTGAACGGGCTCGCAACAGTACTGCAGTGACCTGCATATTCTTCTTTTTCATATTCAAGGCTGATAAAAGACATTACCATACTCTCATCAGCAACTCTAATATCTACACTTTCCTACTGCTACTGTCAGAACTGCTTTAACTTTTCATGGCACAGATTCAACAAAGTGCTGGAAACCCTCCCCAGAGACTTTGATCCATGTTGACATGACAGCATCACACAGTTGCTGCCGATTTGTTGGCCGCCGGTCCGTGATGAGAATCTCCTGTTCTATGAAACCCAATATGTGCCGAGAAAATATCCCCACGCCATTTCACCACCAACACCAACCTGAACTGTTGATACAGGGCAGGATGGATCCACGATTTCATCTTCAAAACTGCAGCAGACCAGGCAACATTTTTACAGTCCTTTTTTTCAGTTTTGGTGAGCCTGTGTGAAATGTAGTTGCAGTTTCCTGTTCTTAGCTGACAGCAGCGGTACCCAGTGTGGTCTTCTGCTGTTATAGCCCGCCTGCTTCAAGGTTAAACATGTTCTGCATTTGAAGATGCTCTTCTGCAGTCTGGCCCTTCTCTCCTGCCATCAAAAAAGCTAATTTCAAGCAGAGAACTGACACTTCCTGAGTATTTTCTCTTTTTTCTGATTATTTTCTGCAAGCTCTAGAGCAGGGATCTCAAACTCCAGTCCTCGGGGGCGGGGTCCTGCAACTTTTCCATGTGTCCCTGTTGTAACACACCTGAATAAAATTAGTAGGTCTTCAGAAATACTCTATAGAACTTGACTACATGCTGAGGTGGCAGTTCAGCCATTTGATTCATGTTACAGCAGCTCATGAGTGAATGAAAACAGTGCAATAAAAGTACTTTTAGAAGTACTTAAATTTACTTGAGTAGGGTTAAGAGTTGCCACTTCAACATTCAACAGTCAAGTTCCATACTCTCGCTAATGAGCTACTAATTTTATTCTGGTGTGTTGCAATGGGGACACATGGAAAAGTTGCAGGACACTGACCCTCGAGGACTGAAGTTTGAGACCCCTGCTCCAGAGGGAGGGAAAGTCCCAACAGATCCAGAAGTTCCCGTAATACTCAAACAGCCCCTCCAACAACACCAACAACCATACCAAGGTCAAAGTCACTTAAATCACCTTTCTTCCCCATTCTGATGATCGGTTTGAACTTCAGGAAGTTGTCTTGACCACGCCCACCTTGCTAAGTGTCACAGCAGTGTCGCACCAATGTGATTGGTTGATAATGAGTAGCAGAAAACACCACACAGCATTACGTAACTATCACAGTCGATATTAAAAAAGGAAAAAAATCATCAAGGCTCGGCATATCTCAGTGATCACAACATACACAGAGGATGCCACAGCTGAGTTTCAGTTGCCAACTAACATCAGTATATTTAAACTAAAGGTGGGGAGGCCTGGCAACAAAGAAACAAAAAGGTGTAAGATGGACTGCTACACAATGGGCCGCAGGACCCACAAATTCCTTCCTGAGAATAATGAGCTAAGAAAACAAAAAATAACCAATAAAGCCATCAGCCTGGAAGGAAGGAAGGAAGGAAGGAAGGAAGGAAGGAAGGAAGGAAGGAAGGAAGGAAGGAAGGAAGGAAGGAAGGAAACAATCTTTACAAGGAGGCAGTTACAATGTTACTCGAGCTACATGTTTCAATCTTCAGATGAATCCCATGATTGTGCTGAAAGGTTTGATCATACGGTACATCAAAGAAGATTAAAGGACAACACGTGAATTATTTAATCCAGTTAATGATTTATTAACTTGACTTTATAAATTAGTAATAGATTAACTTCCTTAAATCCACACATTGATAGATGGAATATGGTGAATGGGAACAAAGTGACTAGAAAGTTAAACAGAGTGCGATGACAGATGACATTTTGTTCTTTTGTAATCTCATCATCATGTGCCTAATCTTAGATACACACAAACTGGTTTAAAGTTGCTCTGAAAACTAGACAATAGAGTCAACACTGTCTAGCTTCATATTTACACCTGTCATCGTGAGGTGTCATTACTCACATGGCGAGCACGTACCTGTTCGCCAACGGGAACGTCTCGTCCTTTGGGAGTGCGGCACAGTGTCACTCTCCTCTCCGAATGCTAATTTGTGCACGAGTATGTGCATGATTGATGGAATGATAAGTGGAATAGCCAGAAGTGTGTGTCTGTGTGTCTGGTTGTAGTGGGCCGTCCTTCCTCAGCCCCCTCCCCTCTACAGTAAATCTCTGGCTCTGACATCATTAAGAGGCTAATACCAGTCCCCGGGGCCCCAGAGAGAAATCCGCGTTCCTCTGTGTGTGCATGTGTATTCGACTTTTTTGTTCTCTGTCCTAATTCAAATTCATGGCCATGCTGTTTCTTGCGTGTGGCCTGTGAAATGATCCAGCAGGGCAGGAAGTGAAGTGTAAATCTGAAACTCTGCAGCAGCAGCACAAACTCAGAGGAAATCTGAAATTATTTTACTTTGCATCCAAGTCCATATTGTTCCCTCGAGGCTCACATTGTCAATCCATTTTAATTCCTGTGCGTATGCGTGTGTCCAAGAAATCCATCTGCTCTCCCCTTGTTAAGATCAGCCTCCGAGGGACCCTTGAGCACAAATCCTCCCCATCCTGCGCTCATGTACCAGATGTAAGTGGAGGGAGAAACACCAGCTTCTGTATGTGACTCCATCCCATATCTTACAGTCTGTATATTGTTTTGTTACTGGACTGAAATTACCCATTCAAGTTTCAAAATAATTAACGTCCACGTTAATTGCATTTGCAAAGAAATCAGAAAAATCATTGAAAACAAGTTGATTTCTCTTCAGATTTTCCACATGTGCATTTTCTTCAATGGGGACAAGTTTGATGCTCAACATTTAATGAAGTTGGAGGATTTTTTTGGTTTGTTTTTTCTTTCCAGAACTAAATGTATGTGCAAAAAGACGATGAATGGACTGCTCCAGTGTATACACACACGCCTGTAATGTGAGCAAGTGTGAACACCTCTATAAAAGCAGTTTAACACAATTCCAAGGAGAAAGGACGTCATCTGTGATCTTAGAAAAGCAATTGCTGCTGCCCATCAACCTAGGAAGGGAAGAACTATCAATGTAATGTACAGCGAGAAAGACCAGGTGGCCATGATCAGACTGTGCAATTCTCAGAGAATCTGCAAAAGAAGCAAGAACTACATCTGAAACTCTACAGGCCTCAGTTAGCATGTTAATGCGCTAACAGTATAATTAGAAAAATACTAAATACGTATGGGTTGTTTGGAAGGATTGGAGAAAGCCTCGCTTTAACAAAGAAATGGCAGCAAAGCTTAGATTTGAAAAGCTGCATCTGGTCAGACCACAAGACTTCGGGAACAATGTCCTTTTAACAGATAAGACTAACGTGGAAATGTTTGGCTATAATGCACGGCATCATGTACGGAGAAAACCAAACATAGCATATCAACACGGGGGAGGAGGAACGATGATTGGGGCTTGTTTTACCGTCACAGGACCTCAGTCGACCATGAGCTCCTCTGTATACCAAAGTATTCTAGGGTCAGATGTGAGTCTGACAGCTAAGGCTTGATGATCTCACACAGCGGCAAATCTCTAACACAACGACTGAAAAAGAAAAGAATCGAGGTGGTGCAATGAACCAATCAAAGTCCAGATTGGTTCTGATTGAAATGCTGTGATGTGCAACCTTAAGAGAGTTAATGCCTGCAAACCTCGATGAACTGGCACAACGTCGTAAAGAAGAGTGAACCAAAATTCCTCTGCAATGATATGAGCGACTGATAAAATCGTACAGAAAGCAGTGAATTCACATTGCTGCTGCTAAAAGTGGCTCTGCCGGCTCTACAAGCTACTAGATCACAGAATGGACTTTTAAACAGTGTACATGGGGGGCCCATGTAAACCTTCTTTTTCCCATGACTGTAGCTCCAACCATGTAACTGGCAGAGTCAAGTTATCAGTGAGTAAAAACCTGAACTGCGAACACTTCTGGGGCAAACCAACCTTGGAGGTAATTGTATTCTGACTTGCTAAAATTGCTGTGCTGTCAGGTCAGGATATTCCTCAACTTTGCCGTGCTGCAGCTGAACTGTAAGAATCAGAAACTTAGATTGACCCACTACATGTTCACATACCTGGAGTTTGTCTGTTTCTGTCTCTGATTTAAAGCTTTTTGCCGCGCCAACACTGCACACCTCCTACTGTCTTCACAAAGTCCAAATTTTTGTTTCGCTTCCCTTTATCTCACTCACACCACCATGCTAGAGTTACGGACAGTACACCTCAACTATTATGCATGAGACCTTGTTGCTAGGCAACACTGGCCTATGTC
>VURO01005158.1:24372-51835 GCA_015108175.1 Pelvicachromis taeniatus | reverse complement strand
GGGGGTGGGTGTGTGATGGTGGAGTGGGGGGGGGGGGGGGGGGGCATACTTTTGTGCTGAACTGGTGGTATCTCTTGGTCAGGCAGCCAAGGCACTACACGACCAAATTGATCTCTCCCCTCCCTCGCTCTATTATTCAGTCCAGATGAGGAATGGAGCATGAGTCCGTACTGCGTGGAAAACACTTTTTCAAAGGAGAAAATCTGGTTTTGAAAAAATCCCAACCCCCTTTGGGCAGCCAGTTCAGACTCTATGTGAATTTAAATAAGGAGAAAAGAATTCCCAAATCAGACCAAACAGGAAAAGTTGCTTGGCATGTTAAAATAATGCATCCACTGTAAAACGTTTACTCTGATGCACAGAATAATAATCAAGTACCTTACAATCAGTGTTGCAGCAAAAACGAAGTAGCTTTATAAAAAAAACTGCGTGCCTGATTGTACTAGATGCACATTAAGTTTCTTTAAGTAGGAGCGTTCCACGAGCTAATAAAGCGTTTCAAGTGAAATGCATTTCAGCTATCAAAACTTGTAAATCTATAGAAGTTGGTGAGAGTCCAAACCACACTATCAATCTTTCATGCCTTTGTCCAATCCTGCAGAGGACAGTAAGCAATGCACGTCTGCTCTTGGTTACAATATTAAGGGGAGAGCTTATTGCAAAACCAGGTCAGGTTTTCAACTGAATCAACCCCTGAAATCAAAGAACCAGAAGTAGCAAAATGATCTATTGATGGATCCTGAGGATTTATAAGGGTGAAATAAATCCTGGTATTTTGGACTGAATGTTTTTCCCCCCCGAGAGGTTTTTCTCTGTGTGTCCTAAGTGGAAGTAAATCACTGATGGTGATCCTCGTTGGTTGTGTTTGAGAAATGATCTTATGAAATGTGTAAGATTAAAATAGTTTTGCTTTGTTGACAGCAAATTATAGTTGAACATAATAACTAACAACTGTGATTGTTTGTGTGTGCACGTAGTACCAAGGAGTATCCTGTAGTGCCTCGCAGTACAGTGCGGCAGAGAGTGGGCTCCAGCCAGAGTCCATTTAGCGGGGAGGTCCAAGGCCTGGCCACACCAAACAGCCTGAGCTCCCAGTACTCCCAGTGTGAAAATGGTGTCACAAGCACTTCACAGGACATGCTGCCCCAGTCGGGTTCCTACCCCCTGCCTCATGAGCATGGCCAAGAGTACCACTGTATCAAAAGGAAAGGTAGGCGACTCTAATATAGAGACAGGTGTATTAAGAAGAGTATAGATTTTTTTCAGTAGTCACTCTCCATACATTGCTCTTAGCTACAACACACTGTTTCCATATTTCTAAATTGTATCTTTCATATTTTATTTTAATAAATGTTTATTCATGAACACTTCATGTATGTACACGAAGATTTGTAAACTAAAACAAATGATGTGAAACATTGTTTAACAAAGAATAATTAAAAATCTAATATCTGCTATTAAATATTACTATATGTCATGTACAAACCCAATTCCAGGAAAGCTGGGATGCCATGCAAATGAACACAAAATGATTTTAATGGAAAAGCTAATAAAGTCACATTTAATTCACGGTAGAACATAAAAAATCATGTCAGTTGTTTGAACTGAGACATTTTAACATTTCATGGAGAAATACAAGCTCATTTTGAATTTGATGGCAGAAACATGTTTCTAAAAACTTGGGATGGGACAACAACAAAAGGCTGGAAATGTAAGTGTTACTAAAACGAAACAGCTGGAGGAAAATTTTACATAACATCCTAATTAGGCTAATTTGCCACAGGTCAGTAACATGAGTGGAGATAAAAAAGAACATCTTAGAGAGGCAGAAAAGCCACATCAGCAACAAACTGCATGTACAAATTAAGGAACCATTTCAGACTAATGTTCCTGAATGTAAAACTGCAAAGACTTTGAAAGTCTCATCATCTACAGTACATAATAACATCAAAAGATCCTTAGAATCTGAAGAAATCTCTGTGTGCAAGCAACAAGGCCGAAGATCAATTGGATGCCTGTGATCTCCGGGCCAACAGGCGGCACTGCATTAAAAACTAGCGTGATTCAGTCATGGAAAAAATTGCTCTTCTAGAAATGATTTTCTGTGAAAAGAGTTCACTGCATCATCCAGAGTTAAAGGTCTATTGTGGAAAGAAGTACCCATATGCGAACATGATCCAGAAGCATTGCCGTCTTCTCTGAGCCAAGGCTCATTTAAAATGGACCGAGGCAAAATGGAAAACTGTTCTGTGGGCAGATGAATCCAAATTTGAAATTCTTTTTGGAAAACATGGACGTCAAATACTGTGAATGAAGGTGGAGAGTGGCTGTGGAGGCTAAGCCTACGCTTTAAGCCACTGAGGTCTTTGATGGCAGGGTTAACGCGATGCCACTGTTATGAATTGTACCTAATGAGAAAGTCCAATAACTCCAGCCGTATATATCTTGTCCGTTTAACACATTTATTGCTCACCATTGATTGCATTTGTTGCTCAACAGCACAGCGGTCATCACAAACTGATCACTCCTACCGACCAACAACACATGACGCTAATTATATGTGCCTACCTTAAATACCATAATTTACAAACACAAAAGGTGACAGCACACATAAGGTAATAAACACAACAAAGCCTCCTACAGTCGCCATCCATCTTGTAACTGGTACAAATTTCAAAAGCTTCATCTCTCGTCGTATGGACATGCATCAGTACCTATGGAATTGGCAGCTTGCACATCTGGAAAGGCACCATCAGTACTGAATGGTACATACAGGTTTTACAGCAACATATGCTCCCATATATTTAGCAGAATGATGCTAAACCCCATACTGTATCTATTACAACAGTATGGTTCATAGTAAAAGACTCGGGGTGCTGAACCGGCCTCCGTACAAGAACAGGACATCATTCCTCTCCTAAAAGTTCAGCAGCTGGTCTCCTCAGGATGCTACACAGTGTTAAACATAGCCCTGTCCCAACTTTTTTGAAATATGATGCTTCCATCAAATTCAAAAAGAGCTTATGTTTTAATAGTTTTATTAATATGGTACATGTTCTCAGTTTAATCATTTGATATGTTTTCTATGTTTTACTGTAAATAAAATAACGGTTTATGAGATCTTCAAATGATTACATTCTGTTTGATGACAGTTTGTATTGTCCATCTCTTGAATAACACAATTGTTCACCTTTTTAATTCCACCTGCAGTGGATGATGACTGTCACTCAGGAGATCACAGCTATAAGAAAGCATATCTGGAGAGCTCATCGAGCGAGGAGGATCATTACTACCGTCCTGTTGGCTACGCTCAGAGCCTCAGTCTCTCCGGTGGGCCCTACCGCAGCGAGTCTAGCCAGAGGCAGGCCTGTATGTATGCCAGTGCCTCGCAAAGCGCTGAGCCTGTTCCCAGTTTGGAAGACATCAGCTGCAACACTTGGGCCAGTGTATCACCCTATGGTAGCTGTTCTGTCACCACCATGCAGCCCATGGAACGACTGCCCTACCAACACTTCTCCGCCCACTTCACCTCAGGGTCTCTGGTTTCCAGACTAGGTGGAGTGGGAGGCCACGTCTCTCCACAGCTGGGTGATGGTCACCATGCTGCAATGTACCAGAGCTCTATGACCCATCAGACTCTGGGCCGCCAGTGCAGTCCCGGTGCTGGGATCCAATCGCCAGCAGCCGGTCTGCAGGGAAATGAGTACCTGTATACACATGGCATACCACGTACACTATCACCACACCAGTACCACTCTGTACATAGTGTAAGCATCATGCCAGAGTGGAGTGAGAACAGCTAAAGAAGTTTTTTTACCCTTACTCTATAAATACGAAAAATAAAAAAAGGAAAAACACAACAAAGGACCAAAACAAGGCAGATTTAGATGAATTTATATTTATATTTTTTTAAAAGGTCTTGCCGGTCATCCTAAAGAGTTCCACTGTTGGTTCACAGTGGATGTGCGTAGTAGGATGGTGCTGACTAGAAGAGATGGCATCTTACCTTGTTGTGACAGCATGTGCACTTATAAACAAACAAACAAAGAGGAGCTGGACAAAAGCAGAAGCAAAGACTGCTCAAGAGCAGAACACACAGACACGAAAGAGAAGGTCAGAAATGCTTCAGAAGCATGTGGTCCGCAGGTCGACTGCGTCCTCGTGTGACGGTGCTTTTTCTTGGATGTCCGCATTTTTAGTCAGACCATTAAATGTGTTTGCAACCACAAGTACAAAGCTCTTTTTGGACTATGTAACAAATTTGTGTAAAAAACAAAACAAAAAAGGACACTTGTCTCCTGTTATATTACCCCAAGTTCTCATTTTTTAAATAGTTTTTGTAGTTAACAAGTTACATTGTAAAACTGTTATAACTTAAACCATGAATAAGAAAGTGTGAGCCTTTGTTGTAGCTCTTGCTTGCTCTTAAATCTCTCAAAAGGTGTTTTTTTGGTTTTTGTGTTTTTTGCTTTGTTTTCGTTTTTGCATACTTACATGCACTTCAAAACTCTTATATTAATTTAATGATGTGAAACGTGACAGAATAATTCGTGCCCAGACGTTTCAGGCAGACACCACCCTCACCACATTCAACGGTGTTACAACCAAACAGTAGCACTGAAAAACAGTGACACTGACCATGTTAAGAAGCAGAACAACAGAACTTACCCTTGTAATGATTCCGCCCACAGGTGTGTACTCACACTAGTATAAACTCCAAAACACGGAAAAATTTGTAAAAACAGAAAAATGATAAGAAATCCAAAGTTCTGTGTCAGCATACATAAAAAAATATAAAATGCTTAATAAAATGTAAAGAATTTACACAAGTAATTACATGGCCAAAACACAACCCTACAGTATCATTTTTCAGTCATGCTGTGTGTTTGTGGCCTTTTTTGTGGAGTTCTTCTTGCCTCGGCCTCATTAATGCATCGTTGAAAGTGTTAAATGTGTGATTACTGCTATTTAATAGTTGGAGATCGAAATGTAGTTAGCTCTACAATACATAAACTCACAACTTCAGACAAAAACAGTAATATTATAACTGATGCAGTTAAAGTGTTCTTCAGGACCTCCATACTTTTATAACTACATTATTACAACTTTCAGTAAAATCAGTATTAGCTATAATCCCTGTTGCAGAGGGCTAACAATCTGCCATCAATAAAGAATGTGCAAAATGTCTTTTCCGTACTCTGGTCACACAATATTATAGTGGAACTCATTCGATTGAATGTGTTTGTATGTTCTCTACATATTAAATCATACTATTTTTTTTATATTGTCAAGAAATCAAAAAATGTAGACATTTTCTCCAATCAAGTGTTCGATATTTTACCCTTTTGTTACCTGACAGTTGAGAATGGCTCATTCCACAGCACTTTGTCATGCTGCCAAACCCGTGCCACAGTCCATGTACTCATAGAAGAAGTGCTCATTATTTATTTACTGCGGAGCCTATACTTGGCGTAAGCTACATTACAAGAAATAAGGGTCTCAGTTGATCGTGAACTGCTGTGCCTCACTCACACTCAGAATCATCTGAATATGCTGAGTAATCACTACAACATCAGATATTTTGACAAAGCTTTTTGTATCTGCAACACCATCAAATGCCATGTTCCCCACCCTCCTGACATAAAAGCCTTGCCATTTTAAAAGGATGTTTTTTTTAGTTGTGTGTTTTATGCACAGTTGACACGTTTTTCTGGTAAGCGGTGAACGTGTGAGACAGGTAAAGTAGCAGTTAGACATCAAATGGAATGTAAAGCTAAGAATGCAAATAAAATATACTTGATTTCATTATGAAGCAAATGTCAGTTCCATCATAAAAAAGAGTGTGAGTTAGCGGCCTGTTTCACATGTGGACAAAGGCTAATTTTTAAGTGCTTGTAGTCAATAGAATGTTATTTGTCAAGAGTATTTATTTAACAACTATGAAAATCAGCTTGCTCCTGCATGTATCAAAGATAGACGATTCAAATTCTTTTTATAGCCAGCTTTTTATGATTGTATAGGATTTTCTAATCACGCTTCTATAGACAACAGGAGATCACTATACAGCTGTCAAAAAGAATCAAAACGAGAATGGAAAACATGAAAATGTGGATATCTTTGTAAATAAACATGTACATAACAGAATACATGCAATAAATTAAAAAAATCTTGCTGAATTGTCTTTACAATTTTGGTTGCATTTTGTTTGTCAGATGTGGACTCACTGGCCACTTTACAGTTTGCTAGTACTTGGTTAAACAAGGTGCCAGAAGCATTCCTCTGAGATGTTGGTCCATATACTGATTTGATAGCGTCACACATTTGCTGCGGATAGATGGCAGTTCCACCACATCCCAAATGTGCTCTATTGGATTGAAATCTGGTGAGTGTGGAGGTCATTTGAGTACAGTGAACTCATCGTCATGTTCAAGAAACTAGTTTCAGATGATTTGAGCTTTGTGACATGGCCCCATATCCTACAGGAAACAGTTATGTGGGTAGATTAGGTATTTAAATGATGCTCTGTTCGCATTAAGGCGATGGCCTTTTTGTGTAGGATTTTGCCTGGTCTTTTCTGTGCTTCCACCCATAGGTTGGCTATGTAAGGTAGATTAAGTGCTTAAAATTCATAGAATCAAATGCTGTACGAATGTCTGGTTAAATGTGACTTGAGCACTTTGGTGGTAAGTATGACTAGGAAAGCAATTTATAAATGTCAGTCCATTTTCATAAATTTTGGTATATAAATTATTCAGTCAAATGTGTTATTAGTTTCAACATGTGTGGGTTTCCTTAATGTGCATTTTCTGCCGTTTCTATGTAGTGATTTTATTATGGTTGACTACTGCCTGATGACAAAAATGTGCAAAGAGTCACATACCAATCCATGCAAATGGTATATTAACATATGCTTTACTGATCTAAGAAGTAGGTATGTGGCTTGCCTATTCTGTCTGCCATTAATAAAAATGAAACCGAAATCCCAAACAAAGAATGGGGGAAAAAACTATATCCTGCTGAGATTAGTATCAAGCAAGCAGATTGGCTGATTCACCTGGCAAGGACAGAGCTTCAAACAGTTCTTTTATTTCAAATATAATTAACAGAAACACAAGTTATCACTGAGTCCTTTAGAAAGGCCATTTCTTTTGCATCATTTCATCATAAAGTACATAAAGTATTGAACTTTTTTTAACCTGAGAGAAAAGTCAAAGGGTCATCACAACTGATTGCATCACATCCTGAGGGGAACATGAACGCCTTAAGCAAATGTCATGGCAAAAAATTCTGATAAAACAGAAATGTGACCTTCTTAGCGACAGTAAAGATAAAGTGACCCATCAACATAAAATGTTTAGCAACCTTGCATGTCGTTACCAAATAATGTAAACATTTCTGAGACCTTCCGATAACGACACACAAAAAGTGTCAGAAGATGATTGATGTAATTTGGCACACTGCTGACAAATATCTAATTAGAATATGTAAATAAAATTCATTATAACAGACTATATTGTGCCAGTCTTTACATTATAAATCCGTGTCAAGACTTTTAATAAATGTCTGATTAAAGTCAGGGACTCACCAAAGTCCAAAGGCACTTTCAGACTGCACAATTGTTTTTGTGCCCCATGTCACAATGAGTGGGCCTCCCAGAAAGTTCACCACAAGATCAGACCATGCAAAATTTATCTACAGGCTTCAGTTAGTGTATTAAAGTTTAAAGGGGAAAAAAAGTGAACAAGTTTGGCTTGTTTTGATGGGTTGCTCTAAAAAGAAAGTTGCACCTGAACAAACCACAAGACCTCTGGAACAATGTCCTTTGGACAGACAAGAACAAAGTGAAGATGTTTGGGGGAAATTTTTGCATATCCTATGGAGATTAGTATGAAGCAACAGGATTGGTTGATTCAACTCCTCATACCAAATTTGGGCTTCATTTACAGTCACAGGACTTGGGAACCTTGCACTGAGTCGACCATGAACTCCTCTGTATACCAAAGTATTCCAGAGTCAAATGCTGGCCACCTGTCTGACAGCTAAAGCTTGAGTGAAACTGGGTCTTGCAATAAGACAATGATCCCAGCGCAGTAAATTTACAACGCAATTGTTGCAAAGAATCAAGGTGCTGCAATTAGACATTTTAAGTCCAAACCTCAACCTGACTCAAATCCTGTAACTGGACCTTAACAGGCCTATGCATAAGTAAATACCTGGAACCTCAATGAACTGAAGCAACATCGTAAGAGTGGACCAGAACACATATTTCAAATCATGCGTCTGCATTTTACCAAAAGCAGTGAATCAAGTTCAGTAAAAGAAGAATTTTGTTGGATGAATGGATGATTGAATGAAACTGTGGTTGACAACTTAAAGGTAAGAATGGGCCAGAATAATCTTAGCTATATCATTAAAGAATTCATTTTAGCTGACTAGACTGAGCTTAGTCTGAACTTGATCGCTGTTTGATTGTAATTATTTACATCTTCTTCAAAGTTTCTTCCACTGGGCTATTGCTCCACCCCCCGCCCACAAATTGAAGCCATGGTCTGAGTAACTCTCATCCCTCAGGCCTCTCACACAAGGACTATATACTAAGACCAAGTCCTTTGCACCACATTCAAGCATTTTGCAACTTGTTCTTCTAATGTGTCCTTCTCTCTTGTTTTGTATATATTCCTCTAGTTTTTTATTGATTCCTTTATCTTACTATTTATTTTTCCTGCACAGCTGGTGTGGAACACCCACATTTTTGTTGTACATGTACAATAACTATCAAGGGCTATTCTACTCTATTCTGTTCTATTCTATGTTAACATTGATGTGTCTCTGACACAGACACATTTGTACATTTCTGCTTTCAAGTCAAACAGGTGATTCTTAGATACTTAAGCTGTAGAAATGGGAAGTCAATTTTATTTCAACGATGCATGGCCATCCATTAAGATGTACAGTACTGCCCAAAAGTTGAGCCACTCCTCTTTTCTTTATATTTTGCTTCCAAGCAGTCAGTCATGAACAACAGTTTGTCAGGGTTTCTCAAGGCCTTTAAAAGTCTTTGGACATTGGTCACTTTTTCAGTCCAGTTCTTTTAATTGTCCATTTTCAGAATTTTTTTTTTTTCTCTCTGTTGAACAACTTAATATTAACCTGTGAGTTATTCAAGCATCTAACTATAGGGATGAACAGTGTCATGTCTGTGCTTAACAGATATTGAAAAAGTATTTGCTCGTTTGCTTTCAAAGACATACGAACTTCAGTGAGATCCCATTTTTAATCAACAGGGGTTTAATATGACATTAGTCCACCCTTTGTGGCTATAACAGATGGGAAGGTTTTCCATGAGGTTTAGGAGTGTGTTTATGGGAAATTCTGTCCATTAATCCAGAAGCTCTTTTGTGAAGTCAGACACTGATGTTGATGATTTATCCCAAAGTTGTTCTGTTGGGTTAAGGTAAGGACTCTATGAAGGCCAGTCAAGTTCTTCCACACCAAACACACTCATCTGTGCCTTTGTGCCTTGGATTGGTGCATGGTCATGTTGGAACATGAAGGGGCCCCAAACTTTTACCACAAAGAAGGAAGCATGAAAATGTCTAAATATTTCAGTATGTATTAATGGTTCCTTTCCTCCTGAAAAACATCCACCACCATACTCCCCCATCCACCAAACTTTACATTTGGCACAGTGCAGTCGTCAAGCATCATTCTCCTGGCAACCGGCAAACCCAGACTTATCCATTGGATTGCTAGAGATTACACTGGACTAAAAATCAGTGGAATGACAAATCCAAATTTAATCTTTTTTAGTTAAAATCATTAGCAATATGCATGGAGGAGGTCAGGAGAGACCTACAACAGCGAGTGTTACAGCCATCTGTAAAACATGGCAGAGACTTTGTCATGGTTTGGGGCTAAATTTCAGCCACGGTGTTAGATCTTGTCAAAAATGATGGAATTGTGAAAGCAGAAGAGTACAATCAGATTTTGATCCACCATGCAGTACCATCTGGAAAGCATCTGAATGCCTTCATTTTTTCCCCACGACAAAGATGCCAAACACACTGCCATTATGGTAAAGGCAAATCTGGATAGAAAAATATACAATGGAACACCCCCTATCCCCTATCAGTCATAGATTGGCCCCTAAGAGCCTAGATCTCAATGTACTAACTTCTATTCCTGTCCCTCTTGGTCACACCCAACAAAAACTTTAATATCTGCCTCTCTGCCACCTCCAGCTCAATCTGCTGTCCTTTTGTTTGCGCCACTGTTTCCAAATCATACAGCCATAGTAAAAAGCTTTCCTTGAGTCACATCTCTGTCACACAGTACTGCACTTCTGCACCACTTCTGCCTTCATTCTTGCTTATTCTTCTTTTATCCTTGAATGGTAACATTTTTTACCATTTCATCAAATTTTACCCATGAATGGCAGTTCTTTATTAGGAACATTATTTTTGTTCATGTTGCTTTTTTTGACATTGAGATTATTTTAGTAGCTGGACTTTGAACAAAACAGGATCTTATGATAAGTCTTAGGGATGTACTGCGTATTGCATAACTGGAGACTAGCAGGCCATAACTAACAGGAGAATGGATCTGACTAATAATTAATTACTGGTGTGACACAAACCAACAATGTGTCCAAATTTTTCATATAGAGGAGATACACAGTTTGTTAACAAAAGTGTGTAAGTAAGCCATGACAGTGAGCCAGGATGCAGAATCCCTGGACTCTGGAAGGTAGTCACCTAGATGGAATGCAGTCATTTTTAATGTTAACAATTACATATGTGTCAAAACGTTTGCTGTGAGAATGGTCTATTTGGAAACATTGCTATTTTAGACCGAAAGGAAAAGCTGAGGTGCTTACATTAAGAGAAAGTGAACATGGATGTGGAAGTGAACATGAACAAATGAGACAGCTCACTTAAAATGAAAATGAAATGTTTATGGGAAACTACAAAACACCAAACCTTGCAAAGTTCCATCACTTTACCCTCCTTATCCCGTTCTATCACTGCTCTATTTGTCTTTGTTTCTGTCTCTGCCCATCCTTCTGCTTCTTCATCTCCGTTAACTCCCTCTGATCCTGCCAATCCCTCTAACTACCCCACAACTCTCCACAACCCCATGGCCAAGCACACTGACCTAGACTCCCAACCTCCTTTGATGTGAGTGATGTGACCCCTGTGCTCCAGTTGCCCCTACACCGCCAGTCTTATCCTCTCGGAGAGCCGGCACAGCCCACGGAGAGGGCCAGTCATTAACCCCATACAACCCAGGCCTCTCCTCCACCGCTTAAACACATGATGTATCGCAACACCCACCCCCACACATCCCCCCAAGATTCACCCAAACATGCATGTGTGGGCGAGGGCCGATGATGCAATAGGCTCTTTAAACATTTAAAGAACGGGTCAGCTTTTCAAAGGGAGGACTTGAAACCTTTGGCCACTGCTTCAGTTATCATGGTCAGCAGTTGAAAGTCTGGAGATACGTCAGGAGGAAAACAAATGAATGGCTAATGAATGGAAAGCCTGGATAATAAATGAAACTTCATACTGGAAAATCACTGGTTTATTTGGATTATGAGTGTATGTCTTTGCCATACTGGGACCGACGGGGCTGGTAGGATGAAAAGAAACAACACTTTTATGCTGATTGAATATGATGAAATGAAGATGATACATGCATGATGAGATGTATTTATTGTAATACCGTCACGCTTAGATGAGTGCAAGTACAATAAAACATCACTGAATTCCTATTTAAGTATCTTTCAGTTGACCCTACTTCATTTTGTTACTTCTAGAGAGAGAAAATTAAAACAAGTCATCTCAGAGTAATGATGAGTCATGGCCTTGGTCAACCTTAAAACTTAAACCTAAACAAATCACAGTCTGGGTGCCACGCATGACAAAGGAGACGAGTGCAAGAACAAGAGCATTCCTAGGAGCAGAAAAACGAGGAATGGGAGGGGGGGGATTACTTTATTAAGATGTACTGAAACACAGATAACCACAGATGGATGAGCACCTCGCACAAAGAGGGTTTTCAGAGAATCAAATCCATCTCTTGCAGGAGTCACAAACATCTGTTTGAAAAGTCATACTGATGCAACTCGTCTTCTTTTTCTTAAAACAGTAGAGCTCCCCTTTTGAAAACCTTTAGAAATCTTTAGAAGTCAACGTCTAAATGAAGTCTAAACGAACAACAAAGAGGAGGGGCAAAGAAATCAGCTTGAACTTTGTGCCTACTCTGTGCAATTCTAATAAAGATGAACCCATGTTACCATGTAGGCTTCAATCGACAGCGCATCTGGACCATCCACTTAAGGAGTAAATGCTAATATTGTCCTTTCTGGGAAATCAAACAAAGTCTAGCACAAATATCCTGGCACATATCCAGAGCAGATATTTATGCCTAGCTTGAAGTTTGTGGTGGGGTAGCAGTTGTGGTCAGTCTGGAGTCCTCCATCAGATAACACATTTTCTGGTTCATGTATAAATGTTCAGCGTATCAACAAAGATATGCATCAACGTGATGTGAAATGTGCATCTGTGCAAAACAGCCGTTTTTGCCTTAACGGTTAGCTAAGACAAGTCCTGGCAACCAAGCGCTGACATGGGAGAACAGACCCTTCCACCTCCCACCATTCAGTCTTTCAGCACCACTCCTGGCCAGAATCCTGGGGAGAGCCAGCAGGCGAATGGGGAGGGCTGGGAGCGTCCTCCAAGGGAGGCAGACAGGGATGTTGCAGTGTTGAAAGGGTGAGAACCAGAGAGTGACTTGGAGCCAGAGAGCAGTGCAAAAGCTGTTAAGCTGTGTCCGTGCACTATAGTGGAACGTCCTACGTGCTATTTTGCACATCAGTAAACAATGTAAAACTATCTAAGCTGTCCTAGAATCATACATCAAGTCATAACTCTTTGTAAAGTGTAGAAATATTAGTTTTCTTGTGTCATAAAATGCCACAGATTTGTTTCAGGGTTTTCTGCTGTGTTCAGTTTTGGTACAGAAATTTGATTCTGATTATTCTCATTCCAGAACCACTGGTTCAGACCTTTGTTGTGCATGCCACGGCCTCAGAGTCTAGATGGCATCAATAACAAACCCTCAGCTTCCTATTTAAAGCAGTGGTGACACAATAATCCAATGATTTAATATTAATATGTAGATAGCCAAACTTGTTGGTGGAGATGGGATAAATTGTCACTTTTTTTCTTTTGCCTTTTCATGGGTTTTTGTGTTCAATCTCAAAATAAATAAACATAAATTTTAACAAACTCAAGATTTAGCCTAAAAACATCTATGGTTTAAATATATGCTCTGTGAATCTATTTTCAGATGCATTCAAATAGCTATTATGACTGTTATGAATTTGTTTACACTGGCAACATTGTCCTACTATTTGCAATGGATTTACAAAAGAGCTGTCTAAATTTAAACCAAAAGCTGTTCATAATACTCAAGTCAGGTTATTCCTATAGTAATTTACCACTATGAGCTATATGAGAAAGGCTGAATGGTCATCTCTGTCTGTGATATCTACAACGTATTAGCATTCATGTGTTTTGTCAATATAGTCAACAGATTTCGTGGCTTTCAAGGTTAACACCCATGACACCAGATGACAAGATTAGTTAGATAAAAAAAAAACAAGTCAGACATGGGAAGAACTAGTTTCCAGTAGTTTTGAGATCAATATATTAAAAGGAAAATGTAGAAAGTCAGAAACACAAGGAATTATTTTGATGCACTTTGATCTTTCAAGAAGGACATTGCAATACTTTTTGAGAAAAATTGTTTTATGTAAAAGAATATTGAGAAACTCCTACTGAATCTACGGCCAAATCAATTTATAGTAGCTGATGAGAGGTCTTTTCATGCCAGGTAAAATATGACTTTGCAACAAGTCCAATCCCGAAGGCCTGTGGACGTCAGTGAATTATTGCTGTACCAGTTATGCTATGCAGTTTAGCACAAAGAACACACATCTGTTCATAAACTACACAGTGACATCTTGGCTTTTAATCATTGCCTACATCAATCAAGATTTGATTTTACCATTATGTTTCATCAAACAAGAACTATTCACTCCCTTGCAATGATAGCAGTTTTTTTTTGTGTGTTGTTGTTGTTTTTTAAATGCAACCAACCATATCCCTCCTTGGTTGCTAGCAAAGACTGCGTGAAATATTATCATATCACTTGCTCAGTAAGGTCATCATATCAGATTTGAATGAATGGATAACACTGCAGAAGTCCCATTCATCCCCATCACAGAGAGACCAGGCCGGGGAGATCATGAGTGTTTCAATGTCAAAACTGAGTCCAACTGGAAAATGGCCTCCAGCTGTCTCATCATTAGAGCTGATAAGGCACCAGGGCCAGGCTCCTTGCATGCCTCTTTCAGTCTATGGGAATTACAGGTAGAGGCTTTAAGTACTGGAAAAAAACAACCCGTTTTCTCACACACCTGGGTCATAGTTTCTCCATATGGAACACATTTAGACTTGTCTCAAGCTCTCAGAGACTAACAGAGCCTGGGAATCCTGCTTTGTTTCTTTTCAAAGATTTCTATCCATTTTGTCCTGGGACAATCTCTAGAATACAGATTCATACATATATATATATATATATATATATATATATATATCAGAAGACTACAGTAAGAAATTTTTTAAGGTTATTTAGTAGACAAAAAGTGTACTTTGAAACCGTTTATGTGTAATTATGTCTTCCAACCAATTGTTTCGTTCTCATCAACTTATAATTAATTTATTAAAAATACACCAGAGCAGCTTTGAGGTTTGTGGAAGCCAACAACTGACATCATTATTAATGTCATCAGTCAGAAGTGAGCGCCTTTGAATCACTGAGCTATATTTAACTCCATTCACAAAGTTTTACAGCCTCTTCCAGAGTAAATAATGGTGAATGCTTCTCACCCAGCACTGACAGCTGAGGTAAACAGTTGGACTGACTGAATATCATCTTTTTATGCACTGCAACCTTTCTTCTAGTACAGGCATGGCATAATAAGAAAGTAATGTCATCCCAAGGACTGCTTACATCCTCAACGTAACATCCTCAACATTCATGGTGTAGATGTAAATTAAGTTGTGGTTGTGGTACTCAGCATCTAGCAAGCACAGGAGCAAGTTTAAATGAAGCCGTTTTTTTTTTTTTTTTTAAATGTCAGGTAATTTCAGATTCAATTTTCAAACAGTTCAATATATCAGCAAACAGGCAAACTTTCTGTGCAGTTTGTGACAAAAAAAAGGCCTGCTAGCTAATGTACAGTTGCTGTATTTCCCAGGGAAGGAAGAACACTGAGAGATGGAGAAAGATTTAAGAAAGACAGGAAAGGAGAGGGAGATCAGAGAATATGTAAGGACAAATGTAAATGTAAGGACTTCTCAGCAAGTGCAGTTTTATGAACTCTTACGTTTAATTTTCTAATTTATTTTAGAGTTTTGGTTTCATGAAAATACTATGCAGATTGATACAGTTTAACAGAACAGGCTAAGACGCCTGTAAATGCCCCACTGCTGTACTGTGGGGCATTTACAATGATGCACTATGTTGGACAGGTAGTAATTAGATCCACTTACCAAAAACAAAATATTGTTAAAAAAAATTAAATGAACACTTTTGATAATACAGAATATAGTATCAGTCAATGAAGCTTCTGGGATATGGATCTGGTCAGGCGACTAGTATCAGCTGCATTGGCGTTAATGAAATTAACAACTAGTGTGGCAGAGGGACAACAATGAGAACAGAAATGGTTTTACAGGGAGAGGCCACTAACATTTTTCCCTCCTCACTGTTTTATCAATCATTTTCCATTTGACTAGGGTCAGTGTCACTACTGGTGGCATGAAGCGATACTTGACCCTACAGAGGTTGCACAGCTAGTCGAACTCCTCCAGGATGGCGCATCAATATGTGCAATTGCCAGAAGGTTTTCCAACACAGTCTCATGAGTAAGGAGGAGATTTCAGGAGACAGTAAATTACTCTAGGAGAGCTGGACAGGGTCATAGAATGTCCTTAATTCATCAGCAGGACTCTGCTGCTTTCTCCAAGAAGGAACAGGATTACCACTGCCAGAGCCAGAACCCTACAAAAGAACCTCCAGCAGGCCAATTGTGTGAATCTTTCTGACCATAAATTAGAAACAGATCTGATGAGGGTTGCGACATTCTCTGGTGGGTGCTATGCTCACTCCCTGGCCCTGTGGAGCCCGACTGGCATTTTCCATAGAATACTAGAATTGGCGGTTCCACCACTGGCATCCTGTGCTTTTCACAAATGAGAGCAGGGTCACCCTGAGCACATGTGATGACCGTAAGAACATTTTGCTGCCTGTATGGTAAGATCATTCAGCATGACTGGTTGGTGGTGGGACAGTGATGGTCTGTGGAGACATATCCCTTGAGGGAGGCACAAACCTCCACAGGCTAGGCAATGCCACTCTGACTGCCATTAGTCAGGGTGGCATACCGGGATGAAATTTTTGGACCCATTGTCAGACCCTGCGCTGGTAAAATAGGTCTTGGGTTCCTCTTGGTTCATGACAGTGTGTGGCCTTATATGGTAAACCAGGATATTATATTATTGATCTTCGTCCCATATATCATTGGCCTATATGCTCACCTGTCCTGAATCTGAATCTCTGGGACATTATATTTCAGTCCATATAGCATCACAAGGTTGCACCTCAGACTCTCCAGGAGCACAGTGGTGTCTTGGTCCAGATGTGGAAGGAAATTTGTCATCTTAGTAGGAGTGCGCCCAGACATTATTAGGCAAGCATCCATGCATGTTGTTTCTGTTGTTTGTTGTTGTTGTTTTTCTTTTTAAAACCAGGAAGTGTTGCATTTACCACAGAACCATCAAATGATAATTAAAAATGAAAAATAAACAAGAAGGGACCAAAGGTTCCCTCACACTGTGTCGCTTTGACCTACCCAATAGAATCAAGTGAAGAAAACAGCCACATTGTAAATGTTTAAATCGACTGGTGATCTATGTTAAAACAAGCCTTGTGAACACGTCACACCTAATCCAGGGACAGCAGGACACACTGAGTATAAATAATTTGATCATACAAATCTGTCGATTAACCATCACAGCGACAACAATGTACCACACCCTGGCACGAAAGCCCTGCCACATACTCTGTGCTAACTATGGGACTGCTGCCATTCATCTATAGGAATACTCAACAGGGAGCTCTGTAACTGCTGTGGGATCAATACTGTGCCCACAGAGTAACTGAACCTAAGGGTCCTCAGGCAACAACACTGTCTGACCCCTCTATGTCTTGAGAGACAGTGTGCCAGCAAAGCAGGTCAATAAGTCTAGAGGAAGCAGTATGGGGCCATCACATTTTGGGACAGTAAGCTGGCTTATCAAGCGTGCCACATCCTTGTGAAAGTAGCTTATTTAAATTAGGTTAAATCTGTAAAAAATGTAAATATTGTTGCTTTTGATGTATATAGTTTGCTGAAGTCTGGATTGTATTTTATAATTAAGCTATTTTATTTAATTTATGATTACTTTTTTCTAAAATGGTTACAAATAACTACTATAAAGTCTTTCAGGATAATTGTATCATCTTTTAAGTTGTTAATATTGTAACTACATTACAAGGTGGCAAAAATGGACCAGTCTCTTATGGGACTGGGTCAATTTTGCTTTGAAAACCAAAAAAAGAACGGAGAATACCAAATACATCGTCCCTCTCTATTAACACCAACTGCAAATCGATGCATCTTACCCTCCAGAGGCACTCTTAGCTGCTTGCAGCAAGGTATTGATCTCCCTAAATGCAAGTGTCTGCATGTTGCGCTTGGAGAGACAATATGGCCCGTCTGTGTGCCATGCACCCCCAAACACCCCTTCCCCTTTTGGCTTTTCTTTGACTGCGCATCTCCCTCTCCCACTAGCCAGGCAAAGCAGCCAGCGTAGCACCTCCACAGAGGCCGACGTGTGACTTGATGCCATCAATAAAACCATCATCTGAGATGGACTTTCATCGCGCCCCACACAGTTAGTCAGGTCCTCTGCGATGAATCACCTTGATAGAGGCGGGCCCTTGAGGAGACAAACACTCAATATCTCACCAGTAGGTTCTCTTGGATCCATACCAGTTTGTGTTTCTGTTTTTGTCTGTTTTTCTGTTTTGTATTCCAGGTCTTGAGGGTTCTCGCTTAGTCACCAGCAACATTCATCAGATAAAAGAGTGCTGAGTTAAAAAGTAGTGTGGGTTCAAAGTGAGCAGTGGAGGAATGGCACAAAGAAGTTAAGAGGAGGGATTATTCTAAAGTGGCAAAGAAATTAAAGAAAGCTGAGCTCATCAGGGCTGTTGATTTGGTTCGTGGTGTAATTTAACACTGTTGTAATACTGAAGGCTAGGTTACAGCGCTAATGATTGCGCAGCCTTTTGTGTGTCTGTGAATCAGCTGTTCTGTTTTTATCTTATCACTGACAGGTTGTTTGGTTTTTGTAACAGCTTATTATCTATGCATGTGAAAAAGGTCACACATTTGTTAACGTATGAGTGTGTGTGTGTGAGTGAGAGAGAGAGAGAGTCTTCTGTGATATCATGTTGGTGGTCTTTTTTATTTTCACTCTTGGTTAACAAACTGACCTGTTGGCTATATGCTTGGTAAATACTAACTTCTTTAGTAACTCCTCAGCTCAAGCATGAAGTTATTACTTAAATAACTTCGCATCAACTACTAGAATGGAATTTGCATATTGAAAGCAGTGGTTGATGGTTAGGCACTTGACAGCTGACAGTAACAGTATGGAAGACACCCCACGGTTTCATATCTTAAAGGAGCAGCCTATCAAGACAGATGGCTCTGAAAGGACAATAAATGGCTAAACTCACTGATAGGACAACCAACAGACACCACTTATGATAAATAGGTCTTTAAATGCTGCATGCAAACACACGCTAATCTCTACGTGTCATTTAGATTATATTTGTTTGGCCTTGGTGATGCATGTGCTATAAGTGACCATGGAGTAGCTAATGAAAGCTTTTTTGTAAGAAATCTGAAAAATGATGGGCTGCTGATTTTTTTTCTCTTTTTTTTTAGGAAATCTGGTGATTTATGAAGTCTTTTACCATCATAAAAGTCTAAGTAGAAAGTAGAAATTCCCTGTTATGTCTATGAATACTCTTACTAGTGTAGTTTATACAATCTTTTTTTTTACCCTCTATTAGCCAGACTGTAGGTAACCTACATCTGCTGTGTTTGGGCTCTCAGGGAGCGAACTTCTAAACCCGACATTGGCCCAGTATGTAGCTGAGATGGATGAGTGTGTGACAGCACTCTCCCTTTATTCACTCTATGGGAGGCTCACGATGAACTACAAAATGTGTACGTGTGTGTGTGCGCGCGTTCGTCTGTGTGTGCACGTGTGTGTACTTGCTGTATAAACTCACCCAGAGCGACCCCAGGCTTGGGGGAGATAAAGACCTCTCCAAAAATGTAAACACTCTCTGAAGTGGCAAGCAGAGCAGCTGTAGTTGCACACACACATTTAGAGAAATGCAATCCCAATGTCAAGGTTAAGCGATGCACTCTTTCAAGGCTCACTTTCCCTCTTGACCCTCCTTCTTGTTGTTGGATCTGCTCTGGAGATTGGGTGCTGAAACATGGGCCACCTTGACAAAAGAAAAACAGTGACAATGTGTAGAGTGCTGGTGTGAGAGAATAGTGATACCGCTGGCTCTCGAGTTTGAGCTTTAAAAAAAAAAAACTCTGACAAGCAACTTTATAATGTAAAACATGGAAGGTAGAAGAATATGGACCTTTAAAACAAATGCATGTGTATTTTAGTTTTAGGAAGACTAAGATAAGAAATGTATGAAGTAAATTAATCAAACATTTTTGGAGATGGTGAGGAACTAAAGCTGATTTACATTTTTTTTTTTTTTTGGTAGTAAAATGTATTTATCAAAAGTCATTTTCTACTGTTAGAGTACAGCCTTCACTTGAAGTTTTTACAATCTAGCTAAGAGGACGTTGGTTAGTTGGAGTGCAAATCTTGCTTAGGTCACTAACAATTGCAAAGAACAGCAAGCACAAATATGAGCTTCGAGCATAAATGGCTACTTCAACACTCACAATATGGCAACAGATTAACGTTCAACGACGTCTGATACTAGATCATTTGAGGTCATGTTGGTAAATGATGGAAAAAATAGACAAAGGAACTACATTTACACTAGAATTTCCACAGACAAGCCTCACCGTAGCCCAATATATTAGCCCAAAACTCTAAGTTTATTTGATATCTAACTTGACTTTATATTGTTTTAAGCCCAGAGAACCCAAATTCAAATGATGTTATGTTCATCAATTAGATCGCCAACAATGGTGAACAAACTAAGTAAAATGCATGAAAAAAATGATAAAGAGGTTTTAAATGCTATGAAAAAAGTGCACCAACATAGAGCAAATTAACATGGCAACAAAACGTTTAAGTGCTGTGTGTGTGATTACCAAAGTGATATTTATGTGTTTGAGGAATACCACTTTACAAGTAGCTAACAAAGTGCCTTCAAGTTAATAAGGATGCTATGAAAACTATGAGTGAACTGGGAGAGCTTTCTCGTAATCTTTGCCTGAGTCCATCTTTATTATCTTGGTCAGTAGACAGAAGTGGATCCTGAGGTAAAAATACCCCAGCCTGCTTTCCATCAATGTGATGCACTTATCTGACATGTGAAATACATTCGGCAGGAGAAGTGTGTATACATGCAGTACTGTGCAAAAGTCTTGAGTCACCAACCATTTCTTTATATTTTCTTTAAAAGTAGTCTTGAGCAATTGTTCTCCAGACTTTTTGAAGGTCTTTCAAAGTCTTTCTTTGGACATTGGCTGCTTGTTTTTTACTCATTCTGATTTGAGTCCTTGTACTTGTCTTTAAAATATACATCAAAATCCAGCAAAGGCCGGACCTGAGAAATGCATTGCAACAAGTTTTATGAAGTGATGAAACTGAAATAAAATATAAGATTGGTGATGTTAAACACAATGTCAATGCAGTAAAAGCATACCTGAATAGGCCATGGATTGGCCTCCCCAGAGCCCTGATCTCAACATTATGGAAGCAGAGTGGGATCCTCTTGACAGAGAATAAAAAAGAAGCCAACATCAAAACAAGAGTTTTGAATGTCCTTCCAGACGCCTGGAGAACTATTCCTGAAGACAACTTAAAGAAATTACAAAAGGTTTGCCCAAGAGAGTTCATTATGCACTGAAGAAAAAAGGTGGTCATAGGATACCAAATGAAGATTTTCAGCCTTGTTAGAATTGTTCAAAACTGATTTTCCCCTTTTTTCGTCCATATGCTTAATTTCCATGTATGTTGTAAAAAAAAATATTGTACCTATCACCCATTTTCCTAGCAAAATTTAATGAAATGAAGTGTGGCTCAAGACTTTTGCATAATACTGTTTTCAGAGAGAGTGCAGGATCTGTAGAAAAAGTATAACAAGGATGAAATGGTCAAATTATGGGCTGCAGCAAGTCAGTCTTTACAGATTGTGAAAAACCCAATCTCAATGCACATTTACAGCCTATGAAGTTTAACTTAGATCTCTTGCCTCTTTGCTTTTGTAATACTTCTTACAGCCCCAATAACAATCTGTATTAAGCACAATAAATACAGTTATACAGTATGTATATTTCTTTTTGGCCTTTCAATAAATGTATAACTTTTTGCTGGTGTTTCTCAGTTTCACATTATGGACAAGCTGGGACAGAAACGGTAAGGTCAAGACATGCTTTAATTTAGGTTTGCAATCGAAAAACAACCATCTACATCTACAAGTGCAACAGATATCAATCCAGCACATGGTGGAGATGGGGGCAACGTTAGCTGGGTTTCAGAACAAGGTGAGAAATTTCAGCTTACAGTCCACAATACTTCCACTCTAGTAAGCAATTGATTTTGTCCCCAGTTTTCCTAGGCTCTGGACACTCTGCTGCCTTTGGTGGCACGCTTTCATTCTCCTGTGGGAATTGTGATAAAAGGACACCACCACTGAACAAGTTACTCAAATGTGTCCCAGGTCATTCAGGAAAACCCCTACAGAGATGACTGTCCTTGTTTTTAAACTGAGACAATTGTTCTCACTGACTGCAGCATCCCTAAGCTGCTTAAAGATGCAAACTTGCTTTAAGGGCAAAAAGAAAGAGGAAAAGGCCTGGAAGCAAATAAGACAAGAGGGGAGAAAATAAAAATGCATGTGCAAGTAGACCTTGTTTGTCTTTGCTAACACATCAGGAAAAGTCAGTGACATTTAAGGAAGAGTAAAGACACAGGCAACTGGGACTGGCCACCTCAAACAGAAAAACAAGGGCCAGACAGACAACTTTCAGCAATAAAAGATACTTCACCAGCACAAGTGTCACAGTTTTAAAAAGTTTTAATGGTTCATGTAAATTCATGGCGTGGACAGATAGTTTACAAAACAAGTGAAAGTTTAAATCCATCATTATTACATATAATAAGCAGAGTTTATTCAAAAAGTGCATATTTTAAAAAATATATTGTTTTCTGGTTTTGTTTGACATTTATTCCTAAACAAATATTGGACATTTGGATCAGTTTTTAAACTTACAGACAAAAATGTAAAAATGTGATGTTGTTAATGAATTACCACACTCAGTTTGAGTTTGTATTTGAATGTTGTGGTTATTGAGGTTGTTCAAGTATTTTGAATTTTCTCTGATTTCTGGATGAAAGCAAGATTACAAATACTCGTATTGGTTTCAATGAGCTTTATTGTGTTATACAGTTTTGTGTTTTTCATCACAGTATAGTATATTGTGGCAATTGGATGGCTGACAAGCATATGATCATGATGAAGTTACTTAATGAAGGGGAATACTAAAGTAACATAATCAATTCAACCACAGCTTCAGCGGTTTGCCTGACTGGATGCCAACAATTTATTGCATTTGTCAGTTTCTAACATTTTTATTTCATTTTCTTCTGTAACATTTGGTCTTGTTTTCCCCCCAATCTCTTTGACATTATCCATGATTTAGACAACCTCTGCTAGCTGCGTTACTGTATGTTTGTGATATACAGTGATAATCTGAAACATGTACATATTTCAAATCATCAAACAGATATTGTTTTTTATATATTAGACAAAGATAACCTGAAGAAATATAAAGGTGTGTTTTTTTATAAATGATGAAAATGTTTTATGTGACCTGTCCTGGGACTGCAGATGTAAATGAGCAGTTTTGCTATAATCTGGCATGTTTACGCTTTATATGTTTGGTACGTTGATACTCATTAACATGTGTTGTCCCTGCTAAATAAAAGAAAGAAAAAAAGAAAACATTTATTGCCCCTAAACCTAATAACTGGTTGCGCTACCCTTGGCAGCAAGAACTGCAATCAAGCATTTGCAATAACTGGTAATGAGTCTTTAACATTGCTGTGGAGGAATTTTGGCTCACTCTTTGTTTGCAGAATTGTTTTAATTCAGCCACATTGTTAGGTTGTCAAGCATGAAGGGCCTGTTTAAGATAATTCCAAAGAGTCTTGATCAAACAGGGTTTTGACTAGTCCACTCCAAAACCTTTATTTTGTTTTTGAGCCATTCAGAGATGGACTTGCTGGTGTGTTTCAGATCATTGTCCTGCTGCATAACCAAAGTGAGCTTTAGCTTCAGGACATGAACTGGTTCCAACAATTACAGCAAATCATCAAGGTCCTGAAGCCCCACACCATCACGCGACAACCACCATGTTTGGGCAATGGTGTGATGTTTTATAAAATGCTGTGTTAGTTTTACACCAGATGCAACGGAAATCAAACCTTCCAAAAAGTTCAGCTTTTGTTTCGTCAGTTCACAGAATATTCCTAAATGTCTTGTAGATCATCAAGATGCGTTTTTTGGCAAAAATGAGTCGAGGCTTTGTCTTCTTTGTGGTCAGGAGTGTTTTCACCTTTGAACTCGTTCGTGGATGCCATTTTTGCCCAGTCTCTTTCTTATTGTTGAATGATGAACGCTGACCTGAACTGAGTTGAAATGTTGTTGTGGGTTATTTTGTGACCCCTTGGATGAATTGTTGATGCACTCTTGGAGTATTTTTTGTGGGCAGCTAGTCCAGGGAAGGTTCACCACTGTTTCGTTTGTGTTTTGTCCATTTGTGGACAAAAGCACTCACTGTGGTTCACTGGAGTCCCAGAAGATTAGAAATGGCTTTGTAACCCTTTTCAAACTGATAGATGTCACTGACTTTGTTTCTCAGCTGGTTCTTTAGCTTGTGACAACATGTGTATCATGATGCAGTTGGGGGGTTACATTATCATACAAGGCCAGTCGTGGCTTAAGCTCAACTTAAGCTTTATAAATGAAAAATTGTTAAAACTCTACTGTATTTATTTGGGTTACTTCTGTGTAATATTAATTTGTCTGATAATCTAAAGCCTGACAAACATGCAAAAAGTAAAAAAGATAAATCAGGAAGGGGCAAATGCTTTTTTTGTGGCACTGTGCTTAGAGCTGCTGAGCATGGTTTTAAAGGAAGGCAGAAATAATCCATCACAATGAACAGATCTTATTGACATTTTTCCAGTCGTGCACAGACGCAAGCAGTAGAATGGCAGCAGGAGTGTTGAGGGCATTAAGAGAGCACGGAGGCATTCAGACGGGCAGGCGGCAGATAACGAGGACTCTATTAGTCTCAGCTCATTGTGCCACTCTGATTTCTTTCCACTTTCTAATTGGCCGGCTTCTGCAGGCTTGGCGGCCATATTTCAGTTTAAAGGGGAAAGCTTCGCAGGTCACGGGAATAAAGGGGCCTGCTTGACAGGTCAGCAGTCTGATGTCTGCAGCATAGTCTTAGGTCAACGGTCAAACTAACATCAAGATAGGCAGCGGCAGTGTGGCTTGGCTCCTGCACTGAAGACTCAGTAAGCAAGTCAGCAGACTCACTGGAATGTTGTTTCTCAGCATTTCACCCAGAATATTTCTGCAGAAGAAATGCCATATTTCAAAAAAATATACTGAGCTTTTTCTGCTGTGTCTTTGGTTCCTCCAAAGAAAATTCATGCAGCATGTAATCTAAGAAGAAATAAAACTGCCAAATTAAGCAGCAACAATTTCCAATAACTGACTTTGTATCCAGTTCTTGAATTAATGAAGTCGCCCTTCAATCATCACGCTTCTTAAATTTTAAATTGTGGATTTCAACAGAGTGTTACATCCACCGTAGCTCACAATAAGTCTAAAAGTATAATGTTCAATGAGTAAGTGTTTTCTTTTTTATTGTCCCAGCTTAAGTGTTTTTCAGCTATCATTATCAAAAAGTCTTTCGCAACTTCAGCATCAGCACGGAGGTTGAACGTAGAGAAAATTTATATAGATATATAATTATCTGTTTTGCATATTACTGGAGCAAATGAAAGCAACAGAATAACAAAAGTAATCCAATTATGAGTAATCCATGAATTGCAGTAGTCGGAAGGATTAAGCAACTGACAACAGTGTTTAGGAGGGATTTGCTGTGTGCAACAGATCACATTGGAAACATACCCTACTAGTTCAATTAGCATTAAAGTTCACCTCAAGGAGATGAGTAGTCTAAAAACATGAAATTCACAGCGTACATTTGGACACACAAATACACAGATATATACAAATTTGTGCACACACGCACACAAATGCAGGGCAGCCTGCCTGGCACCAGACAGTAGTGCATGGTCAAATGAGATGTGTGAGAGCCCCCTGCTGCCAAGAGACGGACAGGAAGAAGAAACAAACCCTCTCTAATAGAGACATGACATGCTCGCCGGGGCGGAAACTCAAACAAACGATTAATGGGCCATGGAGCCTTTAGTATGGCAGCAAAATATCCTCCACTGCTCCCCCTCTCTGTAGTCACTTGTTCTTGTTCTGTCCCATGTTGACCAAGGGGGGACTGACATTTAAAATCCCAGGCCTCTACCCAGAAGAGACGTATTTTCTGCCACCCCTTTACTCCAGTTCTGCTGAGACACTTCAAGCGATGTAAGTGGACAGCACAACTTAATATTGTGAACATCTCAGAGAGCTCTCATGCACGGAGAATGTAAGACAGAAATATTGCCTAACTTTTTCCGTACTGTCCATAATCAGATGTCCTATGATTTGAAACAAAGGCATTCTTTGGCTGCAAAGCTATCTGAAGAAGCAAAAAAGGTCTGCTCCTATCAGGACAAGTGCTGCAATCATGTCTCACGGCAAAGAGCAGCTCATTGAACGCAGTCTGTAATGATAGTGATGAAGCAACTACAGAGACAAAAGATAGCTGCACAGATACAAACAGAAGCAATCATCCCAAAATATCCCACGAGTCCATCTCACAAGAATGATGGAAGCTACTGATGATGCATCTCATTCAAAAAGAACTCAGAGAATTTTGTTTAAGCTTTAATACACAACTATGAAATGTTACCTAATCTGATTTTGTGGCAATGTTTCTTTAAACCATTAGTTTAAAGTTGGTCAGCCGAGGCACCTGAATGAGTCCAGGAAGTAATAATCTCAGTACAGTATCCATTTTCATGGGGCCATGGAGCTCCATCCAGTCTAGTAGCTGCTCCTGTCTCCACCTTCGTTTACCAGCGCATCTCCTCCAAAGCCCCAGCTCGGCAAAGAATAGCAAAGAAAGGCTGGAAGAAGGGAAGCCCCTTATGTTCATGTGTTTTGATTAGCAGGTAATGATCTTTGATCTAATGCGCTGACTGGGAAAGTGCGGCTCCCATTGAAATCCGGTGGATGCTTGGCCGACCTGGAGCCAGTGTCACTTCTCATTAGGGCCTGCAGCTCCATGACCTCCCCGTTGCCAGTCCCAGGCCCCTCCTCGCAGCATGAGCACCCTGCGTAATGATATCAATAGCAGCAGGGGTGCAATGAATACAAATCCGCGTGCAGAATGTTTGGACAAGAATTCGCTCCCAGCCCTCCCCTCTTCCTGCCACCTCTTCCCCACACCCACACCCCCACGCACCGCCGTTCAATCTCTATCCCCAACACAAAGGTCTGGGTTAGGCTGTAATCTGCATGGTTGATTTCACAGAAAATAGTGACTGCAAGGAATAAACGGCAATGTTGGCTGGTTATAGCTGATTTATACTATAAAGACTGTTTTTGATTCCACCCCCACACCCAACATAAACAACGTGAACAATGGTGGGTGTAAGAAATACTATTTGAAAATGTGTGTGATTGCAGTGAATTGTTTTAATGTATTCATGCATACAGCCAAACCCATTCAGCTGGAAACTATACGATAATGGTTGTTACATGCATAACTGAAAGAATACAAAACTCAGTTGTCCATTTGCATGAAATAGGACAATTCACAGAAATCTTCAGTAAGAATTAATGTTTCCTGTTCTGAACTGCAAGCTAA
>VURO01005158.1:12378-24352 GCA_015108175.1 Pelvicachromis taeniatus | reverse complement strand
AAAAAAAACAGAAAATCTATTATCTATCCTAAATTGATCTTAGTTTGTCACTAGAGTAAAATTCGACTTTATTTCTGTATATGATGTAAAATAAGCAACAGCTGGCGGAAAAGAAAGTCTCCTGCACAGTTCTCATTTAAGGCGCAGTATTCCCTATTGAACACTGTGCAGTGTTGGACCTGACATGGCAGCCACCAGATTTCCGCCTCTGTTATTGACAGAGCCAGTTAAAGCAGCCTGACCAACGGTGCCCATAATAAAGGTACGTTCATGTAGCTGGCCAACAAGAACTTCAGTTGAAAACAGGGAGGAAAGAACCAAACATTACTTTTCTGAATTAACAAGACTGGAAAAGTAATAAAAATCCCCTCTATGAGACCTGTTTATTATCAATTACTGCAGCACAATACAGCCACCTTGTGAGCACACGTACATATGCTTTAGCCATGCACCTTTCTGCACAGACTTCATGCCATGTGCACACAGGAGTCCTCTCTTCTTCACTCGCCCGGGTCATTACTGCAGTCTGAACACACCTCTGTGGCACAAAGCTTTTCAGCTGCGTTCGTCAATGTTTAATGTGTTGTCAGACGCAACACTGTGACCAACAATGTCCAAGACCTCATGTTTTTAATTACTAGTGTTTGAAGAAGAGGAAACATTGACAAAAGGTTAATGAACAACACAATTTCATAAAGGTGCTGAAACTCCAAAGTCATGCTTTTACATTTTAGCCTCTAAGTTTAATGGAGAGAGAGAGAGATGAAATCAAACGGAGAAGATATAAAACATTATACGCTTAACTTCTTTAAAATTTCTATATTTGTGCAGCAACATAACAAAAACAAGTCAGTGCCATTAGTTTGTTTCCATGTTTTTATCATTTGTCTTTAATGGGTTCGTTCTCTCCCTTCCAAGCCCTTAGGGAAGGGAGAGAAGAGCCTGCTCTGAGAGATGACTCACGGACACGTGAGCATCTTTGACACTCCCTCACCGATTTTTTAAATAAAATGTGGTTTTGATCTTTTTGCAGCACTCACACATCCTGAATGATCTACATATATGAGCCATGCTCCTTGTCAGAGAGCTTTCATAGCCTGTGGTCTGTCATCACTGAGGATGACACCAAGTAAACTCTGTTAATTGCACACAACAAGAGCACACGCTGTCAATATGTGGTGCTAGAGACAAATTAATAACGTCTTGTAGGAAGTGAGGTTTGCTGTGCTTTCACTGCGTTCTACTTCCTAAAATTGCCCCGTACAAACACTGTTCATTAGTGTTACCATTATTATTTTTAATAGTAGTATTGGTATTATTGTAAGTAATACAGAGCTGTATTTCAGAACTCACATAAGACTAGGGCAGACAATGAATTAGTCAAATGTGGTCCGTGTTGAATGATTTATGATGTAATATACAGTCGCCTAGCGTGGCATTTACACTGGTGCGAGGAGCTCCATCTCCTCTGACTCAACACTCAGGCTCTCTTTGTCTCAAAAGGTTTTTTCTCAAGTACATCTTAAATGCATTAGCATGAATATTACTACAGTAAATTAAATCTTTATGTGTACATAAAGAAGCTTCCTGGGGTCACACATCCTTTGTCATACAGCGTCCAGATTATTTAAGTCCACAGCAATTTCGTTTTTTGCAGGCATTTGTCTTTTGTTTTTTGGCATTTTAAACATATGGTGACAACGTACTCAGCACGTCCTGATTTTTTTTTCACCTTATAACAACTTCTCCTCATGCTTGATAATGTAATGAAAAGAGAAATGGCATCAAACTACATCTGAATGAGAGGTAAGATTAAGATAAATAGCTACATCTGGCTCTCACTTGAAACTCTGAAAGGAAGTGAAGATAACCAAAGAGGGTCTGGTTATTCATCAACATCCAGACATGTGCCCATACCCGACTGTAACAGCTTAGAAAAACAGACACAGGCAGACAGAATCTCAGCAGCCGTGCATGCTCGAATGCAGCACCTGACTTTGGCCCATGTTTTATTTTTTTAGCATTATTGAAGTTTTATTGTTGAGGAGAAGAAGGGAAAGCGATGAATTGACAGCTGGGCCAGGAGGGCACCTGGTTAATGTCACCTGTCATCTAGACTCTTAGTGCCCCACACATCCGCTTGCATCCCTCTCTCTCTTTTTTCTTTCCATTCTTTTTCTCAAGGGAGCAACTTTTCCTCCAGATCCTGACTGACATAAACCCCGGAGCCTCAGACCCCAAACAGAATCTGCTGCAGACTCTGTGCTGCTTGTCTTCTGTCTACTTCATCTATCTCTTTCTTCCACGATTTCCATCCCGTAACCCCCCACCCCCCCTTTGTTCTTGCAGTCGATCGATGCGCCATAACTCAACTGGCCTCTGGTGTTTGATGTCTGAGCTCTGGATATCATTTCAACCATTTTTGTTGAACCACTGAACTACACTGATAATACCATGTCTCACGAACAAAGGCGCACAAATGATGTGTGCACGCAGACACACAAAGGCACAATATACCCACACTTAATTCTAAAAATATATGGAAGCAATGAAGTAAGTTGAGAGAAAAGAAAAAGAGACTGCAGTAAGTCTTCAAGCATACAGCAAGCATCAAAACGGCAGGAGCCCTATGAGAAGATTTGCGTGAGAAGATTTGCCATAGTGGACAGTTCTTGGTTCCTGGAAGAGCCAATAAAAGTGGATGTGATGTGTGCTGGTTGTCAGTTGTAAGTCAGTCATTGAGGGGGAAAATTTTAAAATAAGCTTTATGCAATGAATTTGCTTCTGACAGCATGAAGAGGAACACAAGCAATAACTTGCCAATCAGAGAAGCAAAGTGTGCTTCATTATGCATCTGCACTTTGCAGAATACTGAGTTGAATTGATGAATTACGTGTCTCTTCTCCTGATCACTTTAATCAGTTAATCTAAATCAGACTTTTGAATAAATCCAAGAATGGCAGTTGATCCAAAAAAGACCAGTTTATAAAATTTGAGATCATGTTTAAAAGCAGAATTTCAAAGTGAAGGTACGACAAAGCCTTGAAATGTTGAAAAGTTGCAGAAATATAATCACTCGTGACAACATAAAAGGTGCAAAAAGAGGGCAGAGCTTTTTTGAGGCCTTTTTGCCTTTATTAAGTAGCATAGTGAAAGGGAAATGGATTAATGCATGCAGCAAAGGGGCTAGAGTCAAACCTGGCCTGCGGCATTCAGCCTTGGGGCAAATGGCTTCCTGCTCCCCCTGTAAACTAAACTGGCACCCACGGGGAGTGCTTCTGAGAGTGAGGGCGACACAATAACATAAGACTACTTTTTTTTTTACTTTAATCATTTTAGTAGTGAACAGCAGGAAAATAGCAAATGAGGTTTGTTCATTTCTCCTCTGTTTTACCTGACTAACACATCAGTTCAATCATATTTGATTGGATTACACACACACGCACGCACACACACACACACACACACACACACACACACACACACACACACACATATATATATACTGTAGCATTTTTGAATATGACAATCTCTTAGTTAATAATAATAGTATTTGTAATAATAATAATAAATCTGCAATAACGTTTTGCCAGCTATGACTGGCTTATGGTTTTATTATATTTAATTAGATTAGTGTTAGATTAAATGCAAAGAAAGTGATGGTTATGCTAAAATGAAACATTGTGTAATTACTTCTCTCAAACACCTTGACACACATTAAAAGTCAACTCATTTAAAATGTTTAAAGATCCGTACTGAATGCTGCATTGTGTCAAGCTAATTTTTCACAATGAAGCTAAGTATGAGTATGTATTAAGTATGAGCCAGATTTTGTATGTATGTTCAATATGGTGCAACCATGTTAGCCATGTTTAGCCATTGGCGTTAAACTTTAAACAACCGACACTGTAGAATTTGATAACGCTCTAAATGCTTCACAGCAGAAATTAGACTGTGAGCTGTCTGCTGCTCCAGCACTACTTTGTGTAAGGCCTTTAAGTTCCAATCAAATTATATTTACAGTGCTCTCTCTAAATGTGAAAGTAGTGACATTCATTCTGTACATTTTATTGCCTTCTGATGGTAAATAAGAGCAGTAGGTAACAAGGAAAAAACAAAGCTTTAAGGATTTTTACTTTTTTTTCCTACATTGCATTTTAATTACAGTACGGTTCAGCTTCACCAAACAGAATCATGTTTTTTGTAAAGATCTTAATCTATACCACTCCTTTCTCAGCTCCCTTGAAGCAGACTCCAGCAAGAAGAGGTCTGACTTGACCTATCATGTCATGAGATAGAGGAGTGTGTTCAGGTGCATTGAACTGGGAGGGAGTGCAGTTGTCATGTTTCCTAACGTGTAGCAGGATGTATTGCTGGCAGAAGCAGCAGGGGAGATCCAAAGTCTCTCCTGAACACTCAGAGCCTCATGAAAGAATGATGGTTGATTACCTGCAGGAGATGAGCTACACAGACCCTCCAGAGTCACAGAATAGCACGCTGTCACTGCCGAGCTCCATCGCTGAAGACATCAAGGAAACATGAAGGGGGAAAATCCAACCAGTTTTTTGTTTTGTTTTTTTGCTATTTTGGTTGTAATTGCTGAATATCAACAAGAATATGAGGCCTCACACACTTCATATGCTGTAACAGTTGTGTTTCTTGGTTTGTGTTTTGGCAGAAATTTGTTATAAGCAAATTAAATTGACAAAAATCTCAACTTTATATTGTGCAGGGATCTTTTTGCTAACCTTATTACTTGTTTATCTACAGCACCTGTCAACATTGTTTCCTTACACTGATTTTTTTGCTTAGAAAACACAGTGAAGTCCCATTTTCCTTTATATCCATCTTCAGATTTCATTGCTAATACACAATTTTGTGCCACAGCCTGGTGTTTTTGGGAGAACAAGATCCAGATGGTTTGAGGGCCCCGTCAGTTTTCCTCCACAAGCCACTCTGGTTATCGGCAAGTTCACTTCACTTCAAGGAACCACTGACAGCCCTGTTAATTAGCACCTTTAGCCCTTTTCCCCCAGACACAGACAACACTAAGACATCCATATGTCTGCTAACTCTGGTCCTCATTCTGCATCTTTACCCTCTTTCTCTGAATCAGGTTGTATATGTGGAGCAAAGCAAAATCATCCTACAAGCAACAAAAGTGTGGCACAAACAAGGAAATCTGAGTTTAAAGATAACAAACACACAGCAACACTTTCACATGAAAATTAAAAATCCAGATGACTGCTGTAATTACCTGAATGAAGGAAAAAGTGCTAAACCTGTGGGCCACATTTTGCAGCAAAGTTTTTATTTTAACTTTTGTGTCAAAATTAACAGTAATTATAAAGTATTGGGTAAAAACTGTGGCATAAGGAAAAGAATTAAAAGATTACTTCTTACAAAGTTGTTGCTTCAGCCCTCATACCAGCGTAGCCACCGCAGAACAAAAACGTAACCCAGAGCAACCCAAACTGCTTTGTTTGAAAATGAAAGCCATAAGAAGCCGTTCACAGCACAGTGGCATCAGTCCAGGGTCAGTACAGGCCTGTGGCCTCTACCCTCAGCGGAACTGAGTTTCTGACCTGGTGGTCATTTGTCCGAAGCGTAGGTTCAACCCCGGACAGCCTGCAGAGGAGGAGAATCAAGCCGCAGCTTTGATCTGCAGTTGCCATGAATTGGGAGTAATGAAAGTGCCCCTGCTAAATTACAGTGGAGTTCAAATGACTAATAAATAATTGTGTCCAACAGTTACAGGTGACTGACACAGACATATGTCATACTGTGCTTTTATGCAGAAAGCTTGAATTCTGGTGAATCAACACATAGCTGCCTGTAATCTGCCCATTTTTACATATTTAAAACTCTACTAGCGCCCAATTTGTGAGTGATCAAAACAAAATGAGGTCATTTATAAAGAGATTAAAAAAAGCTGACCACGGGTGTGATCCTGTCATGCGTTTGAAGTGGTCAGTTGGGGGCGGGACAAATTGGGTTGATTGATAGTTACTTGGCCTATAGGGCCGGCTGAGCTTCCTCCAGGAGGTCGTGTCCTGTCTGGCCCCTGTCCACTGGACACTTCCACAACATATCCGGGGTCTCGGCCCTCAAAACTGGCTCGTGCATACGACGCATGCGTGCAAACACACACACATACACACCCATACACACTATACCCTCTTGGCGCCAAGCTGCAGTGGTGGTCAGGGCCTTGCATGCCATCCAGGGTCCGGTGTGACGGTGAAGGGAGGAAGCAAGGGGGAGTGAGAGATGTGAAAATAGTCTTTAACCAATGAAAATCCTTAGTTCCCCTTATGGAAAAGGTTACAGCACTCTTCATCCCCTCTCCAGGCACCATAACTGTAATTTTAAGTCATTCTGTCTTTTACATCTATATTACTCAACACACCAGATGTAAAGAACATAACCTTTTAGCTCTGCACCTGGCTGTACAAATATTAGGCTTCAGGAGACTCCTGCAAACACCCCAACGTGCATACTGCAAATGAAAAGTTGGGGGCCACTTTTCAAAATATTGTTAGCTCTCAGGGATCCCTGATGAATGGCCTCACACACAAACCAATCCACACTGGACAGTGTCTGAACGTGTGCTCGTTTTAAACTCACTCACAAACAACCAGAACTTGAGCCACAGTGGGGGTTCACAGAAATGACTTTAAGTCATCTGAGTCTGACCGCCATCAATGGTAATACCGCCATCTTTTGGTGACTAAGGTAACGACAGGAGGCTATGGGCACGTGTGGATTTCCTCTGCTGTAACTGTAACATTAACCACAAAAAGGTAACGATAGGAATTATAAATAAAATGGATGGATGGATGGATACCAGATCTTTAAAAATATATATCAGTGCTTGAGTGTATCAGTTTAGTCTTAGATTATATTATTATAGGATGGGGTTAAAATAAAAAAATATATATAAAGAGTCTTCTTGAAATCTTTTTTTTGTTTGCTTCATAATATGCAATATTAGAGAGACAAATATAGAAAAGGTTAACTTTTTCTTTTGTTCCCTTTTATTTAATGTGTATAAAATTCATGTTCATCTCTTAATAAAATGTGCAAAAACTCTCTAAACACAATTAAACAAATCAAATGTTTCGAAGCTCTAGAACATGAAACATAAGATATTAATGATGTGAAAATAAGAGAATGTGTTCTACGTTTACAAAGAAGCCCAGAACTTGATAAATATAGATAACAGATACAACAACTGTCTGGATTGTCCAGATTCTCGAGAGCCTCTGTCTTAACAAACTTTGTCAGCTTGTTATCCAGGGTTTGCTTTAAGCATCCTACTGCTTCAATGTCCAGTGATTATTTTGATTTTCACTGTTTCTCTGATCCTGTGGAAGACAAATGAAGTGTGGAACCACAGAGAGACAGACAGCTCACAGAGGGTGAAAAGAAAGTCTAGGAAAACATTCCTTAGACAAGGAAAGGAGAGGAGGGTAGAGGGGGGGAGGAAAGGATGGAAAGATGCGGTTATGCTATTCTTCAATATGTTAAGTCAAATGCAAAAGGCTTTACGACCTGGATCAGGATATATGGATGTGAAGTTAACTGTAGAAAGGCATAAGAGAATTTTTAATTTCTTGTACAAATGCACAAACTAACAGTCTGCAGTTAATGAAATCAAATCCACAATGGCTCTTCTGAGTTAATGTAGGTAAGCAGTTGTTTTTAAAAAAAAATGCTTACCCACAGATGGATGATGGTATGGGGAGAGATATTGTATGCAAGGGAAAAAGTGCAGGACCATTGGTCACTTTAGGGAGCCGGGTTCTGTGCCAGAGAGGGGTGGAAGGTGTTGACTAGATGCAAACGAGTCGGCCCCATCGAGAAGCGACAGTGGAGTTGATAACCCACTTTCCACCCACCCAGAAAGGACCTCTTAATAAGGGCTTTCTGACTGGGCCCCAGGCACCTGAACATCCCCAAAAATAACCCTCTCTGAGTCCTAATCCAATGGGATGATGAGCTGTGGCTCCGTGCCAACATGTTTCCCCTCTCCAAGGCACAGTGGTCTAAAAATCATAATGCAGATGCTCTTAATTGTGCACAAACTAAATGTATGCGTTCGAAGCAGACGTGTGTTGTGAATTTCCAAAGGCCTACAACTGTATATTTAACTAACTATTCAACTTTGGAATACGCACAACCAACCCAACAACCTCTATATCTAGAGTTTGTGGTCAAAGTGACACAAAATAAAAAGAATGTGGGAAGATGCTGAGGGTAATAAAAAAAAAAAAGGAAAAAGAAAAAGAAATCCAAATCAGGGAAAAGGCTTTGCACACTGGCTGCATTTGACTATAATAGCACACAGGCAAGCAGTGGAAACACCATCTAGCAGCTTGCTGTAGATGTAATTGTCCTTGCTGGAAAGCCTCTTTCCTTTTTGCAGACGGTGCACCCAGATTTACAGCTTGTCAGCAGTAACAGATCATAGCAGAGACACAGCTCCGTGGCACTGACAGATTTTCTTTACATAACAATTGGAAGATCATGAGTTTTAGACGGCATGGCTTTCCAGAGAGCATATACTTAGACAATTTAAGAAGGGATTCAGCTTAGACAGCCTATGTCATACATCAGTTAATGTTTAATGTTTCAAATTCACAAAGTCACTGACATATTAAAGTAATCATTTCTGCGGTGATGACAAATTGTTTTCCTGATATTTCATTCAAATATTTCTAAATAACGATTAATAATCCGAAGATAAGCAGAGGACATGTCACACAGTGCACGTGCAGTTTGTAGCCGGGCTACGAGTGCACTTGGGGTCAGATGTTTTCCATTATCAGGATTAATTTATTTATTTTTACACAGTTTGATATGATGCAAGTGTAAACAGATTTTAGAAGCATCTCAAGAAGTGTATTTCCTTTCACAATATGTTTGCAATAGGTCCTGCTGCAGCGCATTTCTGAACTTCAGCTTGTAACACTTCATCACAGTCCTTTCAGATTTTAGACATTCAGATTGGTTTGATGCCAATCTGGTTCCTATTTGTTTTAGTAAAAGGCTCACAGGCAACACAATCCCAACAGACCTTTCTATTTTAATTAGGACATTTCTGGCTCGAGACAGCCTGCAGTCCTTCCCTTGTGATCAAGCTAATTTTAGGTTCCCTTTAAGCATCTGCATAGCAGGTTGTTCCAAACATCTTCATAGGCTGCCTGTTTCCAAAACAAAGCCACAGCACTGTAATTATAATTTGACAATAAACCAAGCCAACCAGCATTTGACCCAACAACATCTCAGCTCCACCCAGTCTACAAGGCCAGACCTTAAAAGCTGTATAAAACAAGAACTCAACAACAACGCACACACACACACAAAATGCCCCATTGAAGGTATTATTTTGTTTTATTTTTAATGAGTTGTAGGCATTTTTCCCCTATTGAAAAATGAAATTACTGAGAGCAGTTAATGTCAGTCCTGTTGGCCCTGTCATTCCACAAGTGGCCTTTTGCCTTGTCAGCGATAGCCTGAGAAAGGGCAGCAATCTTATCACTGGAGAGAGCACACAGAAGAGAGCCAGACTGCATGCAAAGAAGGCTGCTCGGGAAAAAATGAAACGCACACACAAATGCACACATCTGTACAGAGATAATTACATTGATAATAGATTAAGATTAATGCGATAACTATGGGGGAAAGTAAATATATTGTTCTGATATTAAATATGGAGGCTCAAAACTGCCAAAATCATAAATAAGTAAAGAACCAATTGACTCAATGTGTAAAATATTATGTTATTAAATAAACCAAATAATATGATCAAAATAAATGTAAGTATTATTTATAAAATGTTATATATATTTGTTTCTCTATTTATTTAGCCTTGTAGTATTTCCCAAATTTTTAAATCTATTTTGTTTCCCTAAACTCATTTATTTCTGTATTTGTTTTTTATTTTATTTTTGTACATCTTCTATGCTTTTTAAAATATTAATAAAGCAACAGAAAAAATGTATATGATAATTAAGATATTAATTAAATAGATCAAATAGAGATTATATTAAATAGAGACTGCATTTATTTACAGTTACAGTTTATTTATTTATTTATTTATTTATTTATTTATTTATTTTTCTTTTTTTTTACATTTGGTTGTTATTATGTTATTTTACACTATTGAATCATGAAAATCAGCTTTTCAGTATTCTAAAATCAGGCTATCCTTTACAGCACCAATAAGGACAGAACGCAACGGGTTGAGTGCCCAAAAAAAAAAAAAAGCAGCACTACTTCAAAGTTTACACAGCTAACTACAAATGTCAAAAATGTGGCTTTAAATCAAATACGCTTCATAAAGCAGCATGTCAAATTCTATAATTAAACACATATATGTATAAGTGTCTAACATTTGCATCCTACTGTTATATGACTTGCAGCACTCTGATGCTCAGGCTCTTTGTCATATCTCAAGTGGATGCTGTGTTAGTCCTGGGAACTCTAAACAAAGATAAAGCTGCCGTTCCTGATGACTGGAGAGCCGCTGTAGCACTAGAGAGTGCCAGGACGGAGAGTGGGGACTTGAGATAGACAAGGTGGGTGAGGAATGGTTTCACAGAAGATGCGGATATGAAGAAAAGGTAGGCAGTGGTTCAGTATCTGTGCATGAGGATTAACTGATATCATAGGCAACATTCTCTCCTCCAGTCCAGATACTTTGGAGACAGACGGTTCAAATTCCTCGTCTGGATGTTATTCTCCACACAGTAAGACATATTCCTGGTTATGAGTTAGTGGGGATTAGTTAGCTGGACTATTTTTTTTTCTAAATGAGCTTCATTGTTTAGTTCGTCTGCCTGCACTTCTTGTACATGTACTTAATATTGATTTCTAAACAGAGAACTGCAAAATTTTATTCACTGGGCAAACATTGCTCGAGTTTGCCCAGTGACACACTTTTATAAGCTTCATTTTAATGGTGCATATCCAGGTTCTTTTAATACAAAAAAAACTTTATTTAATTCTAAAAGTCCCTTTTTGTATGTAAGTGCACGAATGGCTTTTATCCCCCGTTATATCTATTTATCTATTACGTGCTGATTGTGAGTTCATTGGACAAGATGAACTCCACAGGGTGTACATGCTTGTCGTACATGTGAATATACAGATGCAATGAATAATAATATCTGTAAATGCATCTATGGTTCATTTTCTAGAATATGATCATGTTGCAAAGCCCAAAATAAATATTTGTAGATGTGCCTGCATGTAAAAATAAGGTTAATGGACAATCACTTACATTTTCCTCATATTGCATGACTGCGTTTCTAACCCTATGACGCATCTTATTTGAGCTATTGGTTCAGCTAGATTTTAAATCGTATGCACTGCTTTAATTGATAAATTATATGTAGCCTTATTTTTTTCTCTCTCTTTAACAAGTAACTCAGCCTAAAAATTATAGTAGCAAATTAAAATGCATTCAGGATTTAAATCACATCATGAATACCAGGTTTAGTTTTGGCTTGTGTTATAAAAAGGTTCATTAAACACAAAGATGTGCTTACTTTACCCTCAGACTGAGAAGTTTTATAAGTTTTATGAACGGGTATGATTTAAAGAGCCCACTACTGGGAAATATGACAGTGCTCCATTTCCATGGTTACTCTGTTGTGTTTGGACCAAATGCACCAATCAGTTGTTTTTCATCTTCAGCTGCATTCACACAGACAACTGTAAGCCTCAAGTCTTCATGAGCCAGAAGCCAGCAGCAATGAGTAAATGGATAACTTATTATGGTATGTATGCATATCATCCCGAAACAACAGGAGCATTGTAATCACATCCAGATGGACTCCTGCTCTTCCATTGTGTTGTGCTGCCCTTTCCTGTGCTGCGCATGTGGTCGTGTTCTGCACCCGCCAAGCAGCTGAAGGAATGACAGAAGTCTCTTTGGTCGGATGACTGACTGTTGGATCTTCTGCAG